>SNVD02015993.1:0-124408 GCA_013180625.2 Boswellia sacra | reverse complement strand
TTGAGACACTGGATTGTATCCCCCTGTACCTCTCCCATTTTCACCAATCCCATTTCTTGTTAAGACTCCACCAGAAATCCCATTTGATAATATAGGTTGCGGTATTGATGTTGGAAGCCTGGGAACTTGACCTCCCGTTGTTTCATTTAGTATCTGTCCTTTTGATTGTGTTTGACCCATCTGCATAATTAAGGAGCTACTCTGGCCACTCTGGCCTCCGTGAGCACCAACTTGCATGTTCATGCCCCCAAGGGATTGTGCAGAATGGTGCAAATTGACAAGTTGCTTTGCCTCCATAGTAGTTGGAATTCCATGAAGTAAGTTCATTTGCTTACCAGCACTGCTAATATGCTGTGGTTGGCCCTCCCCATATCTCAACTTTGGGTTATCAAAGCTAAAAAGGTTCCTCTGATCAACAAGGGGCACTGGTATGCCAGCCTTTGCAGCTGTCCGGCCAAGTCCTGCTGCTTGAAGTGTAGCAAGACTTTGCGCTGGAAGTTGACCAGTTGCAGCAAAAGTTTGCAGGTCAAGTCCATTAATTGAAGAGAGAGCTCCATAAGGTGCTTCTTGGGGACTCATAAATGAGTTACTCTGGTGCTGTGACACCCCACTTAGTCTTCTAAGATACAAGCGATATTTCTGTGCCACAAAGTTGCATTGTTAGTATTACCAAAATCCAAAGGAAACCTTAGAGACTTAACCAGTATATAACATAGACTAGAGAAACAAGAAGTCCTGTATACTTATGTCCTACAATACCTGAAGGTGGCTCGCAACATTCTCTCTGGTAAGCCCAGGGACATTCATCAACTCCAAAATTTTCTTAGGAACCGCTTCTATAACATACATCAAGATCAAATGCAAAAGTGTAAGATGAGGGAAATATTACAGCAGAAAATGGTAACGGATAAGTCATATATTGAGAGAAATTGGACAAATTTCCCTATGTTGGTGAAGTACGTAAACATATCTCAATAAGGAATGAAACAAGGAAAAAATCTTCAAGTCCAGACATAAATCTATTTAAGCAGCATATGGAACATTATCTAAGTCAGAACAAAGAATTTTTCTTTTTTTTTACCAATGAACAAAATCAGAGGAGCTATAACAACGAAAATTGATATTTTTGCCCAAGCCCCATTAGAAGGCCGTTTTTATGAGACAAAGACACAGTCTCAACTAGTTTCAAATTGCTAGTATTGGCAGAATTGATAAGTTCTAGGCTCTGGACGCTAACAAGTATTTCAGTATAAAATATGGTCAAAAGATCCTTACTGTCAATGCCTAGCTGATTAACAGCTGCCACAAACTGTTGATGGAGCTCAACTGACCAAACCACACGTGGCTTCTTTAATGTGGATGTATCATCCCTCTCCTCTGCTTCTTCTTCTTCCTCTTTCCTCCTCTTTGAGTTTCTCCAGTTTCCTTCATTTGCTGAGGAAGAGTAATCCGGCTCTTCAGATGGCTTTGGTTGCCGATCTCCCTCTTCCACACTTCCTGATTGGTCAAAATCCTTCCACTCATTCTTCCTTTTCCTAACCACATGCTGCCATATGTTCTTCAGAGCCTCGATCCGAACAGGCTTGATTAAATAATCACAAGCGCCATGAGTTACGCCCTTCATGACAACATTTTTGCTATCATCCGCCGACATCACTACAAGTCACATACCATGCTCAAAGTTAGTTCACTTCAATTAATTCGATTCATGGATGCTAAATCCGTGTAAAGTTAGATAGATAAGGCGCTTACTGATAACAGGCAGGTCCATCTCCAGCCCAACCTGCTCAAGGAGTTTGAATCCGTCCATGTCTGGCATGTGGACGTCACTGATAACAATATCATAGCCATTTTTGTTCCCCCGGAGCAGAGTCAAAGCCGCCTCGGCTCGATTGCATTTCGTCACTGAAAAACCCACATAGACTCAATCAATTATTACTCAAATTAGGCAACTATAAGTTTATAACCCCTCATAACTCGAAGAAATCTCTATTTCCACATATGCACAAATCAGAACACCAACTGATCTCCAAATCAAAAAAGAACTAGTAAATTAAAAAAAAAAAATTTAAAATAAAAAAGCTCAAAATATGGTATGTGAAACCAAATCAATAATTTTAGCATAAGTGCATAAACCAAAGCTTTTCAGACGACCATAAAAGTATTACCGATTTGACAAGATTCAATTTATTCTCTTTTCTTAGACAAACCCAGAAACAGAAACACAAGATATGACCATCCAAAAGTCACATATAAGCTATAACACTCAAAAAGAAAGAAAACAAAAACTTTGTCCAAGAAACAGACAAAGCTAAACCCACATAAGCCATGGAAGAAATACCACTAAAAATTCAACAAAACTGAATTAGTACCTTCATAAAGGCAAGTCCTCAGCATCTTCTCCAAGATCCTGAGACAAGTAGGATCATCATCCACAACTAGAACTCTCAGACCTGCCGGAAACTGATCGGAAACAACGCTGGAACTTGCAGTTGACATGGATCCTTTGTCGTTACTGTGATTCATTAGCTCAAAAAGATAGAGTCTTTGATAGAGAAAAGCTAGAAAAAGAGCAGCTTGATATGTAAAAAAGCAAGCTACAAAATTACATGCTTGAAGTTCCGACTTCTTGACATGAAAAAGAGAGTGATTGTGATACCCAGGTCGAAATTCAGAGAACCCAGTTGAGATACGCAAAGAATTTGAGAGAGAGATGAGAGATTTTGGTGTAATATAATTATTAGGGGAGAAAATTGTATAATAAATATAAATAATTTCGAGAGATTGAATCCGAAGAAGACATGGGTTGTCTGAGCTTGAAGCTGAATTTCTTTATTTATTATTAGGCTAATAATAATAACAATAAATAAATTTATTAAAAGTAAAAATAAATTGAGAATAAAAAATTATAAAGTGGGGCAGTCCTGGAAGTGTGGATCCAGCTCACACATGAAGTTAACTGACTCCACGCATCTAAATCTACTCACTCTCCAACTCAACTAAAAGTAACTCAACTCCAACAATGTTAAACTCTGTTTCCAGTTTTACTGTTTACTGTTTACCTTCACTTGTTTCACTGTCCTCTTATCAACTTTTTTTCGTCTTTTTACAAAGTGTTTTTAACCATGTCCGTAACACAACGCAAGTTTTGTTTAGGAAAACGTTTAGGATAATAAATCAACTTAAAACAGATTAAGAAAATACAATCCACTTTGTCAATTTAAGTTAGTATATCTTATTTTCTTTTATAGATCCAAATCCTGTTTTTTATATTATACATTTTTCAATGCAATTTACATACAATCTCAACCACATATTCTTTTCAAAATTCTAAATAATTCAAAATCAACCATGTATTCATAAATTCAATCAAAAACAAAAATACTGGATTCATAAAAGAACACATCCTACGACCGTATTTATGGATGTACCATAAATTTCCTCTTCTTATTAGAAGAAATTTTTTGAATGTTCTCTTCTTGAATGAAAGAACTTCTCGATGATAAAACTTTTTTTCTGGTGGGGTTTGGCTAGAGATATTAATTTGAGGCTTTAATTAGTTAGAAACATTCATATTTAGGCACTACATTGATTTTCCTTTGAAGGGAGTTCTTTTAATGTCTTATTTATTATACTTCCTTTGAGATAATTAATTTGGATGGTCTACTTAGGTGGTGGATCCACCAAATTTCCAGGGGCTAATGCTTGACAATTTTATATTCATGGCCGAAATCCCATATGAAGAAAAGAGCAATTCAATGAAGCTGGTTGCATTAATTTTTTGCCAAATATGAGACTTTAAAAGGCCAAAGTGGAATAGTAACAATATTCTCTTATTTTCAAAGCCAAGTGTTGCCATGGCACCAACCACTTACGTTGTGGGTTAGTCTTAGTTTCCACTTTCAAGTTCCTAGATTGGCCACGCCACAATTTCACATGTTACTACTTTTTCCTTTTCTAAGTTTTCCTGAAATAATAATTAAAAAGAAGGCTGTTACCAATTATTGGAAACATTTTTTAGTAAAAAAGAGTTTCTTAAAAAGTACTTAAATATATATATTTTTTAAATAACATTTAGCCAAGCCATTTTTCAAATCATTTCAACTATCTTTCTTACCTAAAAGTATTTTGAAAGACAAGTACTTCTTCTTTTTTTTTTTTTTTCCTCTGTAGAAACTAGAAAGTATTTGAAATTATTTATTTTTTTAAGTAAATATTTTTGAAAATATTTATATGTTAAATACCCATGTTAAGAGCACGATGAATGCTCTTTTTCATTCGAAAAATATAATTGTCTATTTCAACAAACGTTGTAAAATAAATAGAAAAACCAAATTTATATGGTTGTTATAGATTTGGAGGTCAAAAAGAAAAAATTGAAAAATAATTTTTTTTTAAGAAAAAAAAAAGTGACAACACCTAACAGTGGCTGCGGATTCCCCGTGACAGGAAGCCTCAACAAACGGAACTAGAGAGGCATCCCGTTCAGCTCTTCTTTTAAGGCCGCGTTTGGTTTGATGCTAACCCTTCATCAGTTTCACCTCTGTCAAGTTCTTCTCTCACTTCTGCCCAGGACGCTTTAATTTTCATGGCCACCTCATCCATCATCCTACCCGCTCCCCCGATAAGCCACGTGTCTTCTGTCCGCCTCATCTAAAGATAAGGTCTGTTCGGCTTGTATTGTTTCCAATTTTAATTTTCTGAGTCATTCCCCACGCTTTTTTTGGCCTTTTATGTTGTACCCTTTGATTTTTTTTTCTTTTTACTTTTTTCTCTGTCCTTTTTGTCTTCGCATATTAATTAAATTTACTATTATTTTCTTTTAGAAGTTAAATTATGGCCATGTCTACTTCCTATTAGTGTTCAATGCACTGCTTTGTTATCCTTGACCTTCCAATTTCGACTGCCCATTAATTATCCTCTCTTTTACCTATATGATTCTCTCTTATCCTTTCTATATTCCAATGTAAGATGCACTTAACGAGCATTGATTAAAATTCTACCAATTAGAGGAAAGACTGTGTGATATGAAGAAGAAATTGATAATCCACATGATGACATGAGGAATGTCACGTGATTTTCTAATAAAAGAAAATAAATAAGTGGAAAACCACTTTTGATAATCTTGCTTTATGTTAAGAAATCAAAATGTGTGAAGATTCTACAACATTTAATAATGAAAACAGCAACACCCATTTGTTAAAAGATTCATAGTAAGTATAAGGTGCAAGCATTGTTTATTTATTCTTTATAAGAATTTAATTGAATAGGGGCACTAGCATATATGAGTATGAGTGCGGAGTGCCCGGCCGCCTGCAAGCGTATATTCCCATTCTCTGTGTTAAAGAAGAAAATGGAAGCACTTTTCTCCCTTACGATGACCATGAGTTTATGGAGAGAATACAAGACAAGTCAAAATCAAATTCTCACTCCATCGACACTCCAAAACCCAAGAACAAAACTCCAAACTGTTACTTACCTTTCCCTTCCCAACAGATTTAAATCTTTAAAGTTAATCATTTTAGAATAATTGTTTATTGCTTCTGCTTCTTCTGGGTTTAGCTTTTTATGGAGATGGAGATGCTTTTAAGGTAAATGGAATATCACGTTCATGTTAATGTGTATTCTTATATATGTAACTGCGTCCATTTCTCATTCCATTTCTTCACGCGCGCATTAAACTAAACTAAACTTTGCTTCGACACTTTCTCCATTTGACACCTGGCTTTTCGTGAAACTTGCACTTAACCTCCTTTTTCACTTTTCCCTTCTCTTTGAATCATCACCGCCATTCATGCCTATCTATTTCTACTAGTTTACTACCACCACACTATTAGTATTAGTATTAGCTTTTACTTTTTCAAACTCCTTTTTTCACTTGTGCATTAGCTTTGTTTCCCCCTCTCAGGTTCTTCTTTTTCCAATTTACCCCCTTTTTATTTGTTGGTTGATCTCATACCGACAACTCCTCCACTTAAAATAAACCATTGCTATCATTCCACATGTTAATCTGATGGTAGTTTCGTAGCAACCAATGAAGAGTTAGCAATAATAATGTACCAAAAGTATCCTAAATTTATATCATTATCATAACTCGGTAGATTGATTGTTTTATTTAAAAAGTTCTTATATATAATATTATAAAAATAAAATTTCAACTTTCGCTAGTTAAAGATTTAAAGAAAATTATGTAGAGCATTATCGTTATTATTTTTTTTAAGTTAAGTATATCTTTATAAAAAAGCTTGAACTGGTTTTTTAAAGAAAAAAAAATTTAAGTAACTTCGGTAAAGTAAGAAAAATTGAAAACACTTTTAAAGGATATACTTTCGTAACAACTTTTGGCATTGATAGCAAACAAGGGGGTGAATGGGAGGAGAGGGTCAGGTCAATTGCATCGTCGTATGGGAAAAAAAAAAACTTTAATTTTTTTAATCCAAAAATTAAGAATTACACCAAACGTCCAGCTATGACACAAAACGAACACAAAAAGTGGCCCCAATAAAAAGAAAAAGGGACCCACGAAGACCCACATCCAGTGGTCCACATCATCAAACGCTTAAGAGGAAACTGACGACGTGACGTGCTGGATGATCTCCAGCTCGAGGGAGGAACGGACACGTGGTGGTATCCGGTTGCGCAGATCGTGGAACCCACAAAGTGTCACCAGATGAAATAAAAATAGTGGAAAGGTGTGGTGGGACCACGCGGGGAAGAAAAGAGGTTATCATCAAATCAAAATCAAATGGAGTTGGAGTTGAAAGAAGGGGTGGGGTCCAGTTGTGGCGTACGTGCGCCTCTCATACACATCCCCATCACCATAAAACAAAAAACACACACAATCGAAAGAGTTGGTTTTTGTGTGATGGAAAACAAAGTAGGTGGTGCGGCTGAGTAGGTTGAATCCAAACACATTATTTATAATAATATAATATTTTTCAACTCTTCTCCGACGAGGGAAACATCTACTCTTATCTATTTGCTCATAAACTAAACTTTTTCTCCGCTATCACTTTATCACACATTTCGTTTTCATCAGCTGGCTCAGAATGATTTCTGCTAATACACTACAATAAACTGATGTGGATATGGGAAAGTTATCTACACTTTGACACGGAAATGAGGCACTGAAGCAATGGGGTGAGTGGACTGTATACAAGAAAAACTGAGAATGCAAAATTGGGTGAAAGGTCATTTAAGGTGCTGCCTTGCTTGACCTTTTTGAATCATTTATGGGAACATTAGAAATTGCAATTATGCAAAGGAGATAAAAGAGCACGTGGCAGTAAAGTTTATGCTCCCCGACATCCAACTCTCAAAAATGTCAATCCAAGAATTATTGAAGTGAGGTGAGATAGACAGAGGTAGGGTAGGGTAGGGTAGGGTAGGGTAGGCTTGGATTGGGAACTACCTGTCAATTGAAAAAAAGAGAGTACCCTATGTTGTACGCGTTGGAATTAGATCCACATCTCCGCATTAGTACACTTTGCCAGGCTTGCAAGTAACCAGGTCCAGCCAGTTTGGCTGTACTGGATTGGGATTCACTCACTCAACAATTCTGAAACAGAAGTAAAATTTACTTTATACAATAACTTGGAGATGCGTATAATTTTTTTTCATTAATATAGGAAGCCAATCATTGCTCTAAGTCCACCTTCACCTTCGGTTTCAATTTTCATTTCTAAGTTCAAATCTTTTCTAATCCTTCCCTGGCCATAAAAATACTACTAATTGACTGATCCTGTGAAATGGGTTGGCTTTACTCTCCAAAATCTCATTCTGGAATTCCTTTTATCAGATGTTTGACAGATTAATCAGATTCTGATATCGTTTTCCAGAGTGGTACACGACTCAAGGACTTGTATTACTTAATTATGGTCTGTGACATAAAATCTGCCAGCTTGATGCATGTTTCGATCATGGACACCAGGATCACTAAATAAGCCCTGTAAATGCTGTGAGATGCTCAAGAATAAGCTACAAATCTTATGAAGATAGCAGGAAAACTTATAGATTTTTTTCCCCCAAGTTGGCAACTTGGAGTCATGTGGAAACTGGGATCAATGCCCTATTTCATGTGCCCAACCATTGCATTTGGGCGTAGAAAATTTGTATCTCCACATGGCATGTCTATGGCACAAATGATGATTAATTTCTAAACTTGTTACTTCTTACAAAGGTTTTCCAAAGAGAAAAATTTTGGTACAATCTTTCACGTAAATTAACTGTACGCGTAAAGCACATGCCCCACAATTGGAGCGTGCACATACATCGACTCACTGTATTCAAGATTTTTCTTTCCTAAAAGCAGCTAATGTATCCCTTTCAGAAGAGATTGGATAATGACTACAGTTAAAAAGAGTTACCTTGTCCTTCTGCTACAATACCATGAAAACTGTTGCTTAAGAGAATTTTATTTTTGCTTAAGCAAACTATGAATTTTGTAAATGATGTAAATTGGGCATTTTCTTCTGGCTGTTGCTGCCAATGATGAGTCTAAATGTTAGGCAAAAGTGGGATCTCCTAACTTTGGGCAATTATATGCAATATGGTTCCAACTTAGTAAAACAAAGTGACGGTTCACATGGTAGACTGGGTAATAACACCTGACGTTAGCCCTAAAAAACTCTTTTTATCTCCCTCTTTCACTTTTCTCATGAGCCAATAAGGTGTTGGTAGCTTACAGTTATGAAATGCAATGCAGAGTGGTTTCGGTTTTGGTTTTGGTATACTATGTCCTTATTGACAGCATCTAGTGCCATTATTGGCTTGGCTTGCAAAGTCAACATCCATCATTGGGTGGTGCTGCATCCTCGTTAATTGTGAAGGGGAAAGAAAAGCTATGCTGCTACTGATAGTTGTCCTGAACAACCAAAAGTAGTCCCCATTATGAATGTTTTTTCTATGGGCAGAAGCCGCAGAGCAGAGAGGGCAGCTGGCCTGCTGACTTATGTCATCTGTCAATAAATCCGTGAAGCCTCGACCACTTCCTCTGTGGTCCCTTTCAGAGACCCTAGCCCTGGGCTTGCCTTCTCATGGGCTATTTAAAGATAAAAATTCCTATAACAACTCAGCCCAAACTTACCATACCATATTTCCTACACCAGACCATACCTATTTAGAGTTTGTGATCGCAGGGTTACAAATTTTAATATAAGAAGTGTACGAGGGTACTGATAATGTATCGATATATCAATTTTTTAATTTATATAAAAATTATAAATAAATACGTAAAAATTATAAATCAATATGTAAAAATTATAAATACAACTTTTATACACTTAGTTACAATTTTTTTTAAATAAGTGTGTAAAAATTGTAAATAAATTTATAAAAGTTGTAAATGAGTGTGTAAAAGTTATAAATGAATATGTAAAAGTTGTAATACAAATTTACACATATTTATTTACAACTTTTACATATTCATTTACTACTTTTATATATATATTTACAACTTTTATATAATTTAAAAAAGTGCAGCACTAATACATCAGGTGTACCGTTGTCACACCCGTGTAACAACGGTGATAGAAAGTATTTATTATACTAAATTGATTTTAATGCGATAATGCTCGCTAATTTGGCATTGCACTTGAAATTTTATTATTGTTGGATACCAAAATTATATACCAGTTTAGCCCCTTTAGGATTGTAGGGTCCAATCCATATCACAAAGAAAATCATGAGAGTAGTGCTATTTGCCTGCCAGGGTCCAATTAAAGGAGCCTTACTATTGACTATAAATCATTTAAAATATTTCTTCTCCTATTACATCACTTAAATCTGACCAAAAAGATATTTAGAAAAAAAATCTTTATCTACAATATCCCACAAGCTTCATCAATCTAAATTATTGTTGGACATAACAATGGCATTTGTTCAATAATAGTTCTCTTTCAAAAAGTACAAGGCTACGAGAGGATGAGAGGCTGAAAAAGAGAAGAAAAACATGAAGTAAAAATGGCTCGTCTTCCAAATACTTTTTTTTTTTATTATTGTTTCCTTTATTTTGAATTAAACTCTATTTTTCCTATACGAGATTTCATTTTTTATTTTTGAATTTTGCATTAAACTTATATGCATAAGAACTAAAAAAAGATATAAATACTTGTCACCTAAAACCGGTATTAACTTCTCGACAAATATTGTTAATAATTTTGTTCAAGGTTTTATTTGTAAGAGAAAATTTAAATTACATCAAACTAGGGTTAAGATAGAAATATTGGACTAGAATTTCGGGTTTATGCCAGTGGGGGTGTAAAAGGGGTTTATATAGGCGAAAAAAAAAGAGTGATATAACAATCTTTTAAGAAATCATGTCACATTAATTCCACATACAAATGATACATGATACCATATTGATAAGGATGTAAAATTTGAGATAAAAAATTTGAGTTCATAGTGTTATTCAAAAAATTAAGAATAATTTCAGATATATTTATTATGTTTTTAAGTAATTTATTATAAGGATAAATTTGAAATTGAAAAATATCTTAAAAATAAAAAGAGCTTAGATCATAAATGTCAAAGGCTCAGGCCACAGCCAAATGGGCCTAAATAATCCATATAAGAGAGGTCCAACCCAATGTAAAGGCCAATAATTTTTTTTTTTTTTTTTACTTTTTTTGGGGTAGGGATAAAATTCCCAAAAATGATTAAACATCTCGGTCACTCAAATCTAATCTATCTTGAAAATAGATGAAATAATTTTATAATAATACTTTTTAACGTATTATTATGTTTTATGATGAGGAGACAAAGACATATAAAAACTTTCTATAACAAATAGGATATATATGATTGAAAGAATATAATGGTATAATAATTTTATATCTAATTTTAATATATAATACGAAAACAAATATAATAAAAAAATTTAGTAAAAACAAATATTTTGAATATTTTGGACCAGACTAGTCCCCACCCCCGATTCTAAAAGATCCCAAGCGTTACTCCACATCCACTCCCTATTTTGGACGATTGCTTCAAAAGAATTTTGGCATCCCCACCTCAATATTTTAGGGGAGAGTTCTATCTGCCCATACAATTCGCAATTATACAACAGAATTCCTTTTATGTTTCAAATTGTTCTATTCATAAATTTGAAGTTCTATATATTCTCAACGTCATAACACTAATTAGTTCAATGTTCTTTTTCCGGTGACCCTTTTCTCATACTCAAATGGACTAAGAGAAGCATATAAATCTGAAATTTTCTTATCTTAATCACGTTTGATTACGAAATTTTCAATAGGAAAAACACCTAACACCACCCTGAACTTCTCTTTCCTTGCAGATGAATCGTTTTCCATTTTGAGTTTTGAACGCATATATACAAAGTTAGCATCTCTGTTCCTTCTTCTTCTCAGTCAGCTCACATTCTTGAGTTAGGGTTTTGTAATTTTTTTGTTTGTTTTTAATTTTGGTTTCTTAGGAGGGTGTCTTTCTGCTTCCATTTCTTTTAACACTTTTGAAGACGCTCGATTTGCTTAGAAACCTGGGTTGGTGACGTGTGTTCTTGTGTGGTTTTGGTTGACTGTTGACGTTGTTTAGGTTTTGACATGCATGGGGATGGGGAAACATACATAGTTTGCAAACCACATAGAAATGAAATGCATATGCAGTGATAGTTAAACTATGTATGAAAATGTAATTGAGTGAAGATGTTTTTGAATAGTCGATCCAGAGAGTGAATGAGACATAATTTGTTAATAATTATGATGGGAACAAGCCTCAGTTGCATCTGCATGCAGGACTGCTAATTGCTAAAAATATAAACTCTTTAACTATATTACTGTGCCATACTTGCCTTTTCCTGCAGATAAAAGGTGCTACGTTCAATCGAGGAGAAATTCCATGCGGAATTCAATTCTGCAGCCTGTTAACCCATGTGGCGAACAAGATTTTCCCAATTTGGATAGAGATTCATGGAATCACAACCAAAATGCTATTAATATATTATCTAATCATTTGTGGATAGAGATTCCACCTCGTAAAAGTTCACCAATATCATATGTGGAAGGAAAATGAACTTCCCAGATACCTGCTTTCAGTTTCCTTTTGCCCATCTAACACTCTGGCTAGGGCCCTCCCTCCCTCAGATTCCTCGATGCTAAAATACAAGAAGAAATTTTCTAGTCCTTGATAATACACTCCCTCATGATAATTTTTGCTTTTTTACATGATACATAGGCATAGTATCAAATTTGATAGGGAGGAATTAATCAATGAGGTAAAGTGGAGTTGACCATGAAGTGTAATTTAAATTTGACAAATGGTCCAATAATATTTCCTGTGTTTAGTGAGGATAGAAATTGGCTATTTCGGGAAAATCCGAGAAAGGCCAAGTTTCTTCAAAAAATGTTAAGAAAGAAGATTATGCTCTCGTTGAGAGTCGAACTCAAGACCTCCCGCTTACTAAACGGGTGCTCTAACCAACTGAGCTACGAGAGCTGCTGCAATTGTGCACCATGAGAACATTTTCTAACAGTGTTTCGTGCAAACTCCATTCACTCCCGACACCAATTTTTCACCCAATTTTAAAAAATTAAACTATTAATTCATTTATTGTGTAAATCAATAAATACCACTTTTTTATACATTTTAGAATTTCTATTTAGTGGTATTCATCTATTTGGATCTAATAGATTCAATTTGGTTAGTAATCAATCCAATCCAGTATTAGTTGATTTCAAGATTTTACAATCCAATCAAATTCGATTAATAGTGAAAATCTAATGCAGTTCAACAACAAATTATTGAGATCCAATCCGATCAAATGCAATATTAAAATACATAAATTTGATCCAATATCAAATAGACTTGTTTTATTCGACCCCCACTTTTCACCTCTTCAATCCCAACTTTTACTTTGATTTTTGTTTACTATTTTGCCGTAATCTAAAATTACTAAAGATGACAAAAAAATACTAAATACACATCACCTAATTATTTACCATACAATAAAACCTAATTATATTAATTAATTATTAACGGCAACTTATACACATACACAATTTCATACCGTCTCCAACTTTTGTACGTATATTCAACTCTCAACTTTTCTAGGCAAAGGCCATGGAGCAAGCAGTCATGAAACAGGAAGAGGATGATGATAAACGTAAGATTTCGGTTCCATCTCGTGGTTTTGAATAAACTCAGTAACTTGCCTAGTCATGGTCAAATCTTCACTTCCCTTTACGTAAATTTGTAGCCCTTTTTATGTAAAGTTGTAGGGTAGTGGTTGTTGAGGTGTTGACTTACTCTATTCATCCAGCTGTTTTTTTTTTTTTTTTTGACCGTGACCATGACCAAGTGGTGAGTTACTCTATGACTCATCATAAAACAACAAATTTATTTGATTTTTTTTTTTAATGTAAAATCGTAGAGTAGTGGTTGTAAAATCGTAAATTTGTTCTTGATTTTCACTTTTTGACCATGCAATGTAGAGGAAGAAAGGAAAGGATGGATTGTCTTAGAAAGCTACTGAAATTGTAGAATTTATTTTTTTCATCTTGGTATAGTACTGAGCAGGCAGGGAGGCAGGCGGGCTTTGAGATCTTTAACTTCATAGTAGAAAATTCTAAATTTTCTTTAATTTGATTTTTTTTCGCTAACAATCACTACTAGAAAATAAGTTTTTTACTGCATCTATTTACTGCGTGTCTTCGAAAATACGGTAAAAACTCTAATTCTACAGCGGGTTACCACACCTGCAGTAAAAATGATGGATTTTTACTGCATTTTCTCAGGTCCGCATTAAATAACCCATTTAATATATAAACCCAATTTTTTAATTCAATTTTTTAACACCCCTCTCCGCTCCTCTCTCTCATCTTCCCTCTCAAATCCCTAACTTCAATCTCTCGAATTCCCTCTCCAATCTCACACCGGTGCGTTTCCTTCCCTTTCAAATTGTATCTCGACTTTGCTGCATAGCTCAAGCACGATCGATTTTGCATTTGGTTTCAATCACGTGTCTGTGCCGTCCCGTTGTCAAGATCGAGTTGAAGCATTCGCGGCTACGCTGCAGCCTCCTCGTCGTCACACGACCCATCACCACGGTCCGCAGCTATGCCGTCCCTCAGCCCTCGAGCTCTGCCAGGCCTGATTGCTCGTCCGAAACTCTCACTCAGGTTTGTATCTCTTCCTCTCTTTTAATTTAATTTCTTTATTTTTTGTTTAATTTGCTTTGAACTGGGAGCCGAGTACCCTTGTACCCCTTTGTTTTAATGTTTGATCAGTGTAAGGAAGTGTGGGCACAAGCAGATTGTCGTGGAGGATGGTGATTTGGGTTGTGATTTTTTTTTCCATGTTTGCTGGTTTGAAAGTTCACTAGATTGGAAGTGCAGGCAGAGTTTTAGAAGTTTTCTAATTTCTTTTTTTTCTCTTGGGTTGAAGGTTTACTTAGTCTCAAAGTTGATGGGTTGTTGGTTGAGGTTTCTGGGTTTAGGATCCTGGGTTGCCAACTTCAATTTGTTGGTTTCTAGTTTAGGGTGCTACACTTAGTCACTTATCTGTACCTGAAATGGTCGGGATTGGTCTTTGCTTTGTCCGATTCAGAAAGTCTTGATGCTAAAATGTGTGGTAAGTTGTAGATTTTCATCGGTATGGTTGTTGAGTTGGTGTACTTTTCCATGTTTAGCTCTTTCCATTCTCAGTGTAAAGTCTTCTTTATCGTCCGGTTGATTGTTGGAGAGAGTTTAAGATTTTCTTCTTTCTTTGTTCTACCTACACAGCCAATTTGTTGTTCTTATGGGCCCCAGAGGCGAGTACCTTCATCATGTGGAAATGTCTGTATGTGCTTTTTTATGGTGCTCAACATTCTGAAAGTTTCTTGCATTATGCAACTTGCAATTTCTGGTTATTGATTCTGTTTACTTTATTTTGTTTAGTTGACAAGTTGTTGAAAGGAAAGGCAAATACTGCCCATTGTCTCCGATTTCCAGGTGATTGGTATGGGCTTTATTAAATGGTTGACATCTCATTGATTTAGTATTCTTGGGGATTTTTTATTATGATATGTATTTACGATTCTGTATTCACTGGTTCATTTTTTCAGGATGAAAGATGATCAATGAGTATGTGCATGAGCGCAAGATTGGTGCTGGTAGCTATGGTAAAGTGGTAAGCATTGCCCTACGATTCTTGATGTTGCATTATGTGCTTAAAGCAATTGATTTCTTTACTTTAGCCATTTGGCCTTGCTTGCAGGTTTTATATCGAAGCTCTGTAGACGGAAGGCATTATGCAATTAAGGTAGTGCTTTTTTGTCTCAATGCAAAACCATTCATATTTTAGGGAAAAAGCATTAATAAAGTGTTTATACGTTGGGGTTTATTTGAAATTAATATGGTGGAATGGGATATAGTCTTCAATAGTCCTTTGTCTTCCATTTAGTTATTAGGAGATGCAAAGAAAATTATAAAAAGGTATGGCATTCTGATCATATGAGTTGTGTATTTTAACTGCAGGCCTTCCACAAATCTCATTTGTCAAAGCTGCGCGTTGCTCCTTCAGAGACTGCTATGACTGATGTTCTTCGTGAGGTATGTGCTCTTTTATCGTGGTCAACATGATGATTCTGATTCTGCTCGCACTCCAAAATCCAGACTAGGAATTCAGGAGAGAACTTCAAGTGCCTCACCTGAAGACAGTGCAACAAACCTTGCTGAGGTTGTTCTTTTTCTTTCATTATTTTCGAATTTAGATGAGGCAATGTTGTGGATAATGTTTGGAATTTCTACAAGAAGCAGCAAATTATAATCAAATTTCTCTTGTATTTAGTCTATTGCAGATGATCCAATGATTACTTACAGTTTGGTATAGTTTTTTCTAAATTGTTTATGAAAACCTGTACTGGGAAATATAACTAGAAGTTGAATTTTGAGCTTTAAAAGGAAAACGTATTCAGAGCAACTTTCAGAAACAATTTGGTAGGAATAGAAACAATGGAAACGTATATCATGTTTATTATTTGAGAGAAGTAAAAGACTTCTGTTTTTCTTTTCCAATTCCTCTTTTTGGTAATGCTGGAAATATCCTTAATCAATTTACAGTTTAACATTTCTGAGTTTTACTCTTTTTGGAAAATGAATTTGTGTTTTTCAATTGTTTTATTCAAATACCATCTGGACTTTTTTTTTTTTAAATTTTAAACCAGAGTTTGGGTTTATAAAACAAAAAATGGATTTGGAAATAATTCCTGAATTATTCTTATTACTTTTCAGTTTCACCTCTTTAAAGCATGTTGCCCTCTAAATTTCTCTGTGTATCCCTACTCAGCTATTCTCAGGTGTTTTAACTTAGGCACTGCCCTTAAATTTCTTGTTGAATTACGTTCTCTCTGTCTCCCTCTATATATACCCACACTTTTAATTGAATGTTTTTATCATTGAAATGCTTCTATTTGATACTTTTTACAGGCAAAAGCTGCAATGCAAAGTGGATTTAGGAAAGGTAATGCTAGAGACAGATTGGGCCTAGGCAAAAGCAACAATGATAGGCACGAGTATCAAAGAGAGCAATTATCGGGCAGCTCTAATTCTTCCAGTTATATTAAAAGCTGACTTTTGCTAGTTTTCCTTTGAGGAAGGGGACATGGTTTGATTATTCTTATTTCTAATTATGATTCTTTTCTTACAAATAATCCATATGTGGTGTAGATTTCAGTCAAATTAGATTAAAGTTATGTAAATGGAAAGAGCACTTTTTATGATTAAAGTTTGAATTGGATGGTGCAATTATGATTAAAGTTATGATTCTTTTTGGATGCTGAATTGGATGGTGCAATTATGATTCTTTTCTTACAAAGAATTCATATGTGGTGTAGATTTCAGTCAAATTAGATTAAAGTTATGTAAATGTAAATTAGATCAAAGAATCTAAAAACTTTTTACGGCGGGCTGAAAAACCGCCGTAAAAAAATTAGACCACACCACAACCATTTACGGCGGGCATCTGAACCGCGGTTAAAGAATTTTTACAGCGGGTCAAAACCGCAGTAAAAAGTCAAACTGCTTTTTACGGCGCCACTTTATACAGCGGGCTAAAACCGTCGTTGGACTGCCGTAAAAGACCTTTTACCGCGGTTTTGGCCCGCCGTAAAAGGTCTATTTTCCTGTAGTGAATTTTCTTCCTATATATATTTTTCTCAGTAATTATATTGATTACTGAATTAAATATGGATAGAGCTTGCGGGGAATTATTTGAACTCACTTGATTTTGACACTTGGGTTATATGAAAAATTAAAAGATGACTTCAAACTACAATTTTGGTGGAAATTAATCATTGCTGTCTTGTTGATTTGTACAAACTCTCTATTTGTCCTTTTTTGAAGTGTAGGTTTACTCTTTCATAAATGAACAAATAAAGATTGTGCAGTTGGGGACTCATAATTTTCTACGGCTATCTTACTTTGATTTTGATTCTAAAGTTCATATATGTTAAAATAGACATCTCAAGGATTTGTTGATATTTGTTTCACTGAAAAATGTTGAGTATTCATTTTTTTATGTATTTTTTTTGACTCTACAATGTTGGAATTTTAGTATCTCTATAAGTTATTCGTCTTAGTAAAATTATTTGAGATACTTAGAGGTCTCAAAAAATTACAAAATTTTGCAGATTTATTTATTTTTATTTCTAGTTTAAATCTGAAAATTTTTGTAATTTTTGGAACTCGACATGAATTGTTATCTAGTTTTTAATGAAGGGAGATCAGTCCTAAATATTGTAAGAAAAAATTGTTGTATCGAAAACCTTAAATTATTTGAGGTGCTTACCAATTTAAAGTGCTATGAAATTTTACATGATGTTAGGTACATATTCCTAGAAGGTCTATGTAAAATCTTAGATCATTTGGATAGGTGGATTATTTATTAAAAATCATAAAACATGCGTTAGTGGAAAAATGTGTGTTTTTTTTAAAGTTGAGTATAATAATCATATACATCTAATTTATGATATTTTTATAGTGTTATTTATTTTATGCATGAATTTGGTCATTTTAATTTTTTTTGACATGCTATCATAACTAATTATTGTTTTTTTATGATAAAGACTCTGCATACTGGAGTGGCCTTGAAAATGAATTTGACATTATAGACTATACAGATGCCTTTACAAGTGATATGGTATGTAGCTTAACTTTTTCTTTCAACTTGCTTGCATATTATATATTAAACACTACAACATGGAAGACTTTTTACGACGGGCAAGAACCGCCGTAAAAACTCTTTTACGGCGGTTCGCAATCGCCGTAAAAGCAACCGCAGTAAAAGTTTTTACGGCGATTCTTGCCCACCGTAAAAGGTTATTTATGGCGGTTTTATTGTTCGACGTAAAAACGGACGACGAAACAGAAATTGTAAATAACACGCCCTTTTACGGCGGTTGTTTACAAACCGCCGTATATAACTTTTTACGTCGAACATATAACCGCTGTAAAAGATTCATAAACCGTCGTAAATAATATCCACGAAACCGCCGTATAAAGTGTAAAACCACCGCAAATAGTTCAAGTCAAAACGACGTAGTTTGGCCCTAAATTTTTTGCGACGATCAAAAAACCGCCGTAAAAGGTTAACTTTTTTTTAATACTATTGATGTTTAATATTATTTACTATTTAATATTTTTTTTTAATACTGCATTGGCACATGTAGTGGTGTCATTTAAAGAATTACTCTATGTATGGAGCACTAGTTGTCTTATTTGAACCACCAAGCTCCTTCAAGGTGGTTGTAGCCTCCATTATAAGATTATTCAACCTATACAATGAAAACAAAGAATTAAATAATACTTGCAATCACACATAATGGAAACACAATATCTATTGTTTCATTTCATAGTCCACTTATCAAGAAAATGGTGTATAGAATATTTAACAACAAAATTCTAAAATGTCATAATTGCATGGTTATCGCCTTCTGTTATTAGAAAACTATACAAGTATAGCTGAATTGAAAAAATAATGGACCTAAATGTAGTGTCAGTGAGAATGCTTCCACTTCCCAATTTTTTTTTTCTTTTCTCTTTGGAGAAGAGTTTCTTCAGGATCTTTAAGTATTGTGCGCCATTTGCCAGCCCCATATTTAATTACAACAGTTTTTAATGCAGCTTCTTCTTCTTGTGTCCATTTCTGCTTTGGCGCACCTATAAAGAGTAGCTAAAATGAAGTCCTCAAAATGATCTGAACTGCAAACTGAAAGTAAAATCTATCACTGTATGCACCCGCAAACAGACAATCATTTACCAACAGTTAATTGATCAAATAATAAAAAATAACCCTACCAGAGTTCAAATAATACTCAAAAGCTCAATCATTTACACAAAAACAATTCTGATCATATTCTCTTCCATTCAACACTAAAATACAATGATGTATGATAAAAGAATTCAGTTTCTTTTTACTAGAATATAATAGTTTAGTTTCTTATTATAAAAAGTTAAAAAAAATTCAGCATCCTATTGCAAGTAGAAATAGAAATCTACACATATTGTATAAGCATTTGTCAAATGCAAATAAGCCACATATATGCAACAAAAAATGTTAATTACCTAATGATCTTGCATGGGGTTCCAGTCATGCTCCATGAAAATGAGGGTATCAGCAGATGTCAGATTCAAGCCTAGGCCACCAAGTGCAAAGAAAGCCATAATTTCAGTATACTCCATTACTAATCCGACTTCCAAATAAGAAAAAACCTAAACAAAGCCTACCATGTATCAGAGTAAGAAACAATCAGCAAGTAATGATCTATGCTTTTCTTCTTTTTTTCCTTTTCCCAACAATTGGTTCTCGCCTGGCACACTTTCTTCCAGTTTTTTCTGTTCTTAAATCACCATGACCTTTTTCCTAAAAAATTGTATTCATATGACTTATTATCTGCTAAATTAAGAAACCAGTGACAGAGAAAAAGACAGCATTAACATAGGATTTGAGGGCGAATAATGACTAGTAGCATGTTTGCACTAATTTCAAACACAAATATTGTACCTATAAATAATGGTAAACAAAAAATTGATGTCCTTCTCTCTTGTGAAGTCCAAAATTTAGGAGTAATGACAGTTACTATAATGGTGTAATATGCGGCTCGTCAATTATTCAATCATGATTCCATCATAATAATTATTCCGCGTATAGAAATCAAAAGGATACCTGTCATCGGTGAAAATGCAATCTGCTGGATCAATCTTCAGACGTCCCAGAACTTCTAAATAGAAATCAGGATCAGGTTTCCTCTTTCCTAAAAAAATACAAATTCAGGATCGCTGTCCATGTGGACTAGGATGTGGCAATATGCACAGCAAGTATGCTCAAAATTGACATTTGCAAAAGAAGATTCTCCAAAATAATGCCACACAGTATCCAAAAAAAGCATTTACTTGTTTGAGGAGAAACTCGTGATAATGTACAAGTTATTCTCCACCATTAATCTAATCTGTACAAGAAAATCAACCACATATTACAGCTTAGCAATTGGGGCCACTACTTGGGAAGGTGCCGGATGGCTCACTGAACTTTTCATAGCATAATTTGGGCCTAAAAACACTTCTACATCTTCATTAATGCATCGACAAGAACAAGCTCTGTTCCCCACTAAAAATGAAATGTCACTCAGGTATATGGCATGATAACATGTCCCAAGCAGCAAAGTGTCCAGTGTTTGCCATGAAGGTTAGAAGCTCATTATGGGCTAAAGCACACTCTCAAACTTAAATTCATTTTCAGAAGTTCAGGTACACCAATCTTTGCTTCTATGATCAAAAAATATTTATTTAGGAAACTACTGAACATACTGGTAGATACAAAGAGAGAAGAGAAACTAAAAAACTTCAAAACTACTGAACATACCAATTGCACATGAGCAAAATGTCCATGATAAGTAAGTTGATATTTTTAATTTGTCCTCAATTAATCTGTACCTACAAAAGAAAAGGATGATGAGACATTCCACTGCCCAAGGATCTCTTTCATAAAACTGAAAATGTAGCATTGAAATTTTATAGCTGAATGCTTAATCTACCGAATTTCTTTTACTTGAAGTTCTATCTAACACACAGTTATTTGGAGATGAATTTGCTTGGAGCTCACAGGATCATAGATTAGTTTTAGAAAATATCCCAGGCAAAATAAGAACTTTATTAACCCTAGTTTCAACTGAAATCAAACAGCATAAATTTAGAAAGTGTATCATGTATTCATAACATTGGAAGGAAATGGATCTTGAGAAGACCGAAAATCGATCTTGAGAAGACCTCATTATAGCTAATGCTAATTACTTTTACTTATTGTTCCCTTTCTTATTCTTCACCAGTGTTGATTGAATGTAAGAACCACAAGAACATGAATTCCGGCACAGGCTTCCTTTTGTATGGAGACCTGGCATCCAACCTAACCACAGAGTCAACTTAGGAGACAGAGAAGAAAAATGCTTCCTCTTGTATGGAACAGGGATTGGGAATGATGGGAATTAAGGCTAACCATATGGGCAATATTAATTAGAAGTCAAAAAAACTCTTCAAAATAATTACAATAAGTAAACTCTGCAGAGAAATTCAGCAAGGTTTAGATCCATATTGTTTCCACTAACTTTTATAAGAGCATGTTTTATTTATTTAGTTTTTATAAGAAACAAATGTAAATAGAGAATTTAAAGCGACAGCTTTTATGTATCAATTTCCTTGTCAGTGCTTAAGTTGTTTAAAAAGACCCTTGAAAACCATTGTAGAAAAACCAAGTTCATCTTACCAGATGGGATAATTAGTAAAAGCATGCATCTCATAGTTGTTTTCTTTTAAGTCATGAATCAATTCTTCTACACCTTCTAAGTAAGAGTATCCTCTTGTCATACAATTTTTAAGTCCTGCACAGATACAGTAAAGTAATTTCCCCTAATCAGGAAGTATATAAGCAAAGAAAAAGAAACATGACTACAGTTAACTCATGAGTGTGCTGAAAGAGAAGTGGAAAACTAGGGATTTGGAAAGAACTAACTTCATGTCACAGTTTACCGACTCCATCAGCTTATTCCAATTATTGCATAAGCACATAAGCTAGATAGAAATATACCCGTTTAACAGGCGTTGTGCTTGGCAAGCCACTGATTCATTTTTGAAATCCACAAAAGCACAGTTTCTCAATCTGCATAAACCAAATAAAATGGTACATAATAACAAAACAAACCTTAAAACAAATGCAATATGATACCGCTCTGGATAAAGCATCAATAACTCATAATACAGATGATGCAAAAGGGACTAATCAAGTAAAAGTTAAAAAAAATTTCCTTTAAATAATTTAACAAAATGAGAGTATTAGCACATATTAGAACGTGAATTAGCCATTAAACAATCTGATTACCTTCCAATCGAGCAAGGACGAACAGAGGAAGCTCTGTAGTGGGAAAAGAGTCGAGAGAGAGTGTCGTGAGTAACAGCTTCTGGGAGGTGTCTAACCAAAAGGGCGACCAAATCTTCCCTTCCAAAAGCTCCCTCATTCACCTCTTGCATGTTTTGAAACCCAGAAAAAATAGCAACCATTCCACATTCACAATTTCGCTCAACTACACAGACTCGGACAAAACTCAAACCAGAAACCAAGTCAATTTGATAAAAGGTCGAGAACCACCTCTTGGCCGGTCGTGAACGGCGGGTAGGTTTCATTTGTTATTACAAACCCAAACATTGTAATAACAAATGAAAACAGGTGAATAGAGAATAGATACCGAGATGCAGAACTGGATTTCCAAACACACGCATAACCAAGCCAATACCAAAATCCGAGACCTAAGCCAAACTCGATGGCTGAATCACCATCTTAGACACCGTCACTGACAACACTTGTTGCGTCGGATACTGATACGATGCAGTTTGGTGATATCACTGTGACAAACGCGTCTCCATCGAAACCCTAGCCAATCTCCCCGATGTTATTTGTCACGAATGTAAGAACGGCTTCGTTGAATCGATTCCTGTCGCATTGCCCTCGAAATTCTCTCCACCCTCGCTCACTTCCGAACCGATGACTTGGATGATCATGCCTTTGGTAATCAGTTCATTTAGGTCCTCCGTTTACTTGCGTAGGTAGCGCGTGAAGAGATACGCCACAGTAGAGACTCAAGATCCTCAGTCTGGAGACGATTTCCTTCGTATGGATGGGACAACGATGAAGAGGATGACGGTGTGAGAGAAAATGTGGAGAGAGATGAGAGCAATTTTGATTAAAGAAGCGGCTAGGGCAAAAGTGATTTGGAGGGGGTTTTAGGCCATTTAAACTGCGGTTTTAAAAACCGCCGTATACCAATACGCATGGCTCCTATTTATTACGGTTTTTAAAAACCGACGCAAATGGGTGTGTTATAAGCCCCAGTTTCTTGTAGTGATTATTTAGTTTGTTGATGTATACATTTTACTATTGTAGATTTTTAATAGTAGGGAAGCACTTGTGCAATGGACTCATAATATTGGCAAGAGCAATGGGGTCGTGATTATAAATAAAAAAATTTGATGTTAGTGCATATGGTAGAAAACAAAGAATAATTTTTGCATGTGAAAGGAGTGGTGTTTCTAAAAGCACCTATAGTGATGGTGAGAAACCAAAACGACGTAAGGCAGTAGGAACAAAGAAATGTGGTTGTCCATTTAAATTAAGAGGGCAAAGGTTGGGCGATAATGATGATTGGGTATTCCAGTGATATATGGATTTCATAACCATCCTATTGCACAAAATCTAGAACGCCACTCCTATGCAGGTAGACTTAATGAAAAAGAGACTAATCTCTTGACCGATATGTCAAAAAGTAATACTAAGCCAAAAGATATATTGCATACATTGAAAAGAAGAGATATACATAATGCCACTACAACGAAGACTATTTACAATGTACGACATAGATCTAAAGTTGTACAACAAGTTGGCAAGTCACAGATGCAATTATTGATGAGCAAATTAACAGAGCATAATTACATCGAGTGGCATCGCAGTGATCCAGGTACAGATTGTGTTAAAGATTTGTTTTAGGTACATCCTTTTTCAATTGAGCTTTTATGAGCATTTCCATGTGTGTTAATTATGGATTGTACATACAAAACTAATATGTATTGTTTTCCATTAATAGAGATAATTGGTGTCACGTCAACTAAAATGACATTTTCAGTTTGTTTTGTTTATTTAGAATATGAGCAAGAGGATAATTATATTTGGGCATTAGCGAAATTGAAGGGTATTTTAGATGATAATATGTTGCCTCACGTAATTGTAACAGATAAAAGACTAGCATTAATGAATGGGATTCAAAAGGTTTTTCCAAAGTCAACTAATCTTCTATGTAGATAGCATATATCAAGGAATGTATTAGCCAATTGTAAGAAGATATTTGAAACTAATGAAAGATGGAATGCCTTTATCAGTAATTGGAATGTATTAGTGTATTCAGCTTCAGAGATAGAATATCAACGACACTTAAGTGCTATGGAGACTGATTTTTCCAGATTCCCACAAGCACTTGCTTATGTGAAGAGTACATGGTTGGATAAATACAAGGAGACGTTTGTTTTTGCTTTGACAAACTTAATAATGCATTTTGGAAATTTGACAACAAACAAGTATTTTTTAATGTAATATTAATTGTTATCATTTCCTATTGTTTAAGTACTTGATGTTTTCTAACTTTGCTTTAACAAGGCTAAGAGTTCATATTCAAAATTAAAGAGACAGCTAGGATCATCCCAAGGAACTTTTGAGACATCATAGACCAAAATTCACACTTTACTAGAATTGCATCATACAGAGATAAAGGCTTCATTTGAGAGGAGTTTGACCATAGTGCAACATAGTTTTAGGCCTTCGATTTTGAAGGAGTTGAGAGGATTTGTATCAAGAAATGCACTCGACATGATACTTAAAGAATTTGAACAAGTTGATTGTATTGGTGCTGATGTTTTTACTTGTGAATATGTAGTCCAACGAACACATGGGTGTCCATGTGCCCATGAGATTGCAGAGTCCAAGCGTGAAAGTCAACCTATTCCTTTATCTTTTGTACATCCAAATTGGAGGAAACTAGAACTAGTGCATACAAGCAAAAACAATAGCTCAATGTTGAACTATACAATGGAGCTAAAGATTATTTGTAAAACATTTTAATAAGATGGAAGATGTTGATAAGTTGCAATTATTGAAGAAATTAAAAAAGTTAGCAAATCCAGCTTCTACTTCTCTTGCTGAGCCAAATATTAAAGTTAAGACACGAGGTCGACTTTCAATGAAGTTAGATAAATCTACTTATCGAGATCCATCCAAATTTGAATATGTATTGTCTACACAGAATAGTCATTCTCCAAAGTTCATGGCAACAAATACAATTTCGTCAAAACAAAAAGGGAGGTCAAAGAAGAAAGTATTCCAATCACAATCACTTAAGCCTAATTATATAGATTCGTTCCTTATTGGCTTAAGACCTTAAATATGTGATATTAAGGATGTCGCAGTTGATGGCAATTATGATTTTTGAGTTGTTGTTGATTTGATGGATATGGGTGAGGACAATTGGGCTCAAGGAAGGAGGGACTTAATTGAGGAATTACAAAGTCAATTTGATGAGTATACCAATTTGTTTGGATATGGTAATAGAAGGCTTTGAGATTCTAAATCAACTATCATATTTTGAGTCTAATCCAGGATATAATTATTGGATGACCATGCCTGAAATGGGATGTCTTATAGCTTCCAAGTATAACATTGTGTTTTTACTCATATCTCAGCATCATTGTCATACATTCCTTCCACTTAGATCCATTCCATTACCACGCTCGTCTCATAAAATTATTCCAATCAGATTTGTTAATGGATGTCACTTTATAGAGGTACATGAATTTTTTTTAACAAATATTGATAAAAATAAAAAATTCAATTGCTTGATTTTATTTTATTTTTTCAATATTAACTTATTTTGGCGCAGGTATTCATGCTCCTAGGTTATGCCTCTTGACACATCCGAAAAAGGATTGTCTCCCAAGTATAGGAGTGTCGAAGTAATAAAACCCGGTGAGACCGGGGTCGATCCACGAGGAAGGAGATTTTAGCGCTCAAATTATAAGCTAAGCAAATACGATATGATGATTCAAAGATATGACAAGATAATATCAGCAATGGATGAGAATAATTAAAATGCGCAAGTAAAAGGAATTAACACAATAATAATGAAAGCTAAGGTTAGGGGATCCGTCATTGATATTTTGAAAAAGGATAATTAGCCCATTTTAGTTATATGAATTATATTTGTTTCATTACCAACATTTATACCACTTCTTGTAAATGGGTTCAAGCATCCAATGTGCCAATCACCATATGTCTACAACAAATCAAGGTTCCTAACTAGATTCGTGTCGGTAAGGAAGAACCATACATCATCTAGAAAGGGTCCAAGCATTTGATGTGCCAAGGATTGTCGACAATGGATCAAGACCTCCACTTTACGAGTGGTGTCAAGATTGATTAAGAAATTAAATACAAATCATATTGAATAAACATTATTAGATTAATATTATTAAGCACATATTTAAGGGTTAGAGAATCCTTATTCTCATATCAAGGGTTTCACCCTTTCACCTTAGCAAAAGAGAAATTAGAATAACATTATAATAGAAAGAAAATAAAATGCAAGAAAAATGAAATTCATTAATAACATAAACACACAAAACACAATACAAGATCCTAGCCAAAGCCAAAATGTTCCAGCCAAGGCCAAGATGCCCCAATGGGTCACAAGGCACCTCTATTTATAGATACAATCAGGGGCAAACTTGTCAAATTACAAGGGCATAATTGTCAAATATTAGTTATAAATATCTTTGACAATTGGGATCATTAGGCACCGACTTTGACCATCAATTTTGACATCGAAATGTTGTGAATTTTAATCACATGTCTCAATCAAAGTTGTAGATATTTCTCTCAGCTTTCTAGAACATATTGATTTGCACAATTTGGATACGTATTTTGAGAGATACAGTCCAAATACTAAGGCCTGGTCAGACTGGGCCGAGACTGTAGATGGGTTCACTTCAAGCCCAATTTTGGTCCACTAAGAGCCCGAATTTGATGATGCTTGTGAAATGCAATCTTGTAGACAATTGAATCAGCTTTCCCAAACATTAAGAATTGCACCATTCTGATCTATAAATAGAGAGTTATGCCTATTTTACCGAACCTGTAACAAAACCAAAATTAAGAGGAATTAATTCCAAAGATGCAAATGCTACAAATATGATTAAGTTGAGGAATTTAATGACACTATTAATGCAATATGATGAACTAAACTCTTATTAAACATGCATATTTAAGTGTTCATCACACCCCCCAACTAGCTTATTGCTAGTCCCTAGCAATTAAAGCGTTATTATTTAGAAATGATTTATAGAATTTTACATCCAAGGTGGTCATTATTGCACTCTCCTTGATTTTCTCCAAATAAACAAACTCTCAACTGATTTTTTTTTAAATGACTCATGTACCCTTCAGTCAAGATATCCACAAACCTTCTTGTGTGCTCAGTTGACACATGACTATGGGGCTTATTAGAAATAAGCCATATCGGTTCTAGTATTTGTTAAGGCTAACAACCTTAGATAAGGGATATTCATTCATTTTATACATTTTTTTCTTTTTTTTTCTTTTTTTTTTTGAAAGAATGCATCTTTAACCCATGTAGCAAGCCTTAGGCTAATGACTCCAAGACCAGTTGGCCTTAGGGCATTAGGTGTTAAGACACCCCTACGAGCTTAACGACTCGGGTTGCCGATGCTTTATTTTTGCTTAGAAACTTGTGGATAGTGCAAGGTTCAATCCCATTAAGCTTTCTTCTTAATCCATGTAGTGAGCTTTAGGCCAATAGCTCCCAAACCAGTTGGTCTTAGGGTATTAGGTGTTGAGGCACCCCTCGGGCTTAATTGCTTGAATTAAGGAGGCTACAAGACCAAACTTATCCACCATTACTTTCTCTCTTTTTTTTTTCTTTCATTTTTCATTTTTTTCATTTTTTTTCATTTTTTTTTAAACCTTCCCCTTCCTTTTGTTGTTTTCCTAAACAAAACAAAAGAACTCAAATATTGCAATATTTCATTTCGCCACCCACAATCATACATCAAGGTATGTGTGTGTGTGAAGAAAGATTCATAGATACTTGCTTAATGAGCACATAAGCACAAATTTATTAAATGATAAGGTTGTGAGAGTTCATAGATTTGAATGATTCAAAGTGAAATGAATAAGACCTCCTTATTATAAAATTCAAAAATCAAGACTAAATAATATCAAATAAGTCTTCAAAAATGGAAGAATAAAATGACAAATTGATTAGAATGGGTTTCAAGAGTTCAAACTGGTCCTCCCTACTCTGCCATTCCTGACCCAGAATACGTCTCAAGAGGATTTGAACTCCTTACACCGCACTCTAAATCTAATTACTAACTCGCTTTCTTTTTTTTTTTTTTTTTGCAAGAAAAAGTAAAAATTTCAAGACACACTTATGTCTACTATCCTTCCCCCCCAACCAAATGAAACATTGTCCTCAATGTTTAAATGTAGAGAGATAAAGTATAGGAGACATTACCTGAAGCTTCTGTTATTCAAGAGAGATGACCTGAAAGACTCATAAAATAACATGCTAAAAATAAAATAAATGACAAGAAGAAAAAAATTACAAACGGAGATTCAAATCCAATTTGCACTTTTTGTTTTGCCCTCCTGCCCAATTAATTTGAGTACTAGTTGGGTCAGGTTCATACTCAACTTCTTGTAATTTGTCAAGTAGCTCACCAGCAGAAGTGGAAGAAATAAGGATCTTTCTCGCTGAATGAGGGATAAAATTCTGTTCCACAGCTGCATCAACAAAACTTATCAAAGGATCAAATAAATTTTTGACATTCAACAAACCGATGGGTTTTTGATGGAGATTCAGTTGGGCCCAAGAGGCAATTTGAAAAATTTCTTCAAGAGTGCCAAAGCCACCTGGTAAAGCAATAAAGGCATCTGAATTGATGAGCATATGTGCCATGCGTTCATGCATAGAGGAGACATGTAACTCCTTCCCAACCGTTTTTCCAACAATACTTTCTACAGCCAAAGCTTTAGGAATAACTCCTAAAACTTGAGGACCTCCTACATGTGCAGCTGTTGACACACAACCCATTAACCCGAGGCTACCTCCCCCATAAACCACATGAATCTTTCTTCAGCCAGTAGCCTACCAAGATAATTCGCTACTTCTACGAACTCTTCACTTTTACCTGGTCGAGATCCACAGAATACACATATCATTTGGATTCGACGTTTTGAAGTTCCCTCCATGTCTATGTAACTCTCTAACTATGTGTGAAGAAGAGAACAAGACAGGTGGTATTTATGGAGTGCAAAAAGGTATGTTAATGATGATATCTATCTAGGTAGCTCGATTGTTTGTTGAAAAAGTTGACAATAATGCAAAAAAAGGTCAAAAGATGATGAAATAAGACACCATAAGTCAAACAAAAGATACAAATTCAAAAATGACAGCAATGAAGCATTAAAATTCAAAAATGATGGCACGCATGCATATGTACAGGTAGTTGTGATAGTGGCTCATATCTTTCTCTGGTTTTACGTCCATAAATGGCTTAAACACCTTTTATGAGTTGGGGATATGCTTCCCATCCAGTTTTCTTATAAACTGGCAAATAGGGTCGTTTTGAGTCAGATTCCCAAGACTATAGCTTTCCTGCTCATCTCGGAATTGTGTCCACAAATTAAAAATTTCACGCTGCACAAGTCCACAAGAATGCGTCTCAAGAGTCGTTCGGATATAATCCAAAGACTCCTTACTCAGTCCATTCTTGATGAACTGTAGTTTATCCTCTCGATTGTTAGACAAATATCCCAAGGAGCGGCAACGCTGGTTACAAGTCCATCTTGCACATCTGGGACAAACTTGTAACCTTTTCGCTCTTCGCTTTTTGGCATAAGAGCTTTTTCCCAAACCTGGCATATGGAAAACAAGATTATCTGAAAACTCACAAGAGAATCGAACCTTGGCTTCAATTAACCATCTTAAATCAGCAGGAATACCCTTACGCATCAACAACCTTAGTCTTTCTGCACGAGCTTTATAAATTTTAAGCAAATCATTTTGAGGAAGAGAGGGAAAATGTTTGTGCAAATTTGAGAGAATGGTATCCATGTGAAGAAAATGAGAGAGAAGAAAAGAAAATGGATGCAAGCAACAGTTTTTAGGGAACTGAAAAACCGACTTTAATAGTCACGGAGTACCGTATCCGCCACTTGACCGGGAAAAATCAATCCTTAAAAAGGATCGACTAAAGCAATGGACTCTTCCTTTTGGTCAAAATTTTCAAAGAATGGTTTTAACCGTTGTCCATTAACTTTAAACACATGACCATTCTTTGGGTTCTCAATTTCAACTGCTCCATGAGGGAAAACATTTTTAATAATGAAAGGCCCAGTCCAACGTGACCGAAGTTTACCAGGAAATAAATGCAACCTTGAATCATACAAAAGAACTTTTTGTGAAGGTTCAAAAGATTTTATAACAATGGATTTGTCATGAAAAACCTTCATTTTTTCTTTGTAGATTTTAGAATTTTCATAAGCCTCATTCCTGATTTCTTCAAGTTCATTCAGTTGGAGTTTACGTAACTTGCAAGCATCATTCAAGTTTGTGTTAAATGTTTTAATGGCCCAATAAGCTTTATGTTCAATTTCCACTGGCAAGTGACAAGATTTTCCATAAACTAATCTATAAGAAGACATTCCCAATGATGTTTTCAAAGCAGTTCGGTAAGCCTAGAGTGCATCATTAAGTCTTAAAGACCAATCTTTACGATTTGGGTTAACCGTTTTTTCTAGGATCTTTTTTATCTCCCTATTAGCTAATTCAACTTGTCCACTTGTTTGTGGGTGATAAGGTGTAGAAATTTTATGGGTTATTCCATATTTCTTCATTAAAGTTTCAAATGGTTTGTTACAAAAATGTGTACCCCCATCACTAATAATGGCTCGAGGAATTCCAAATCTACTTAAGATATTCTCCTTTCAAGAATTTGACAACTGTTTTGTGATCATTGTTTCGACATGGAATTGCCTCGACCCATTTTGAAACATAGTCTACTGCAACAAGGATGTACACAAACCAAATGACGGTGGAAAGGGTCCCATAAAATCAATACCCCAACAGTCAAAGATTTCAACGATAAGAATGGGATTCAACGGCATCATATTTCTTTTTGAAATAGATCCCAATTTTTGACAATTTTCACACGTTTTGCAAAATGCATGTGCATCTTTAAATAAGGTGGGCCAATAAAATCCACATTGTAAGATCTTAGCAGCTGTTTTTCTAGATGAAAAATGTCCTCCACATGCTTCAGAATGACAAAAGTTAATGACACTACTTACCTCATTGTCGGGTATGCATCTTCTCATTATTTGGTCTGGACAATATTTGAACAGATATGGGTCATCCCAGTAAAAATTTTTCACCTCGGTTAAAAATTTTCTTTTGTCTTGAGCATTCCAATGAGGTGGCATTTTCCCTGTCGCAAGAAAATTTACAATGTTAGCAAACCAAGGTACAGTAGCAACAGAAAATAAAAATTCATCAAGAAAAGGAAATCATTGATAGGTGAAGTTTCAATTAATGTCTCTGTCGTTAGTCTTGAAAGATGATCAGCAACGACATTTTCGGCTCCTTTCTTATCCTTTATTGTGAGTTGAATTCTTGGAGCAATAAGATCCACCGTATCAATCTAGGTTTTGCATCCTGTTTAGTCATTAAATATTCACAGCTGCATGGTCAGTGTAAACAATTGTTGGAGAGCCAATTAAATAAGATCGAAATTTGTCCAATGCAAATACTACTGCAAGTAGTTCTTTCTCAGTTGTTGTGTAATTCATTTGTGCATCATTTAAAGTCCTACTTGCATAGTATATTACATAAGGCTTACCTTCTTTTCTTTGTCCTAAGACAGCACCAACGGCATAGTCACTTGCATCACACATCAATTCAAAAGGCAAGGACCAATCAGGAGATTGCATAATTGGAGCAGTTGTTAAAAGTCCAATTAGTGTATCAAGCATTTTGACATTCTTGAGTCCATTCAAAAGGAAGTATCTTTTATTAAGAGGTTACAAAGAGGTTTAGATATAGCACTGAAATTTCTTATGAACCTCCTATAAAATCCAGCATGCCTAAGAATGAACGAACCTCTTTAACTGTTTTTGGTGGAGGCAAATGGGAAATTAATTCCACTTTTGCTTTTCCACTTCAATTCCTTTAGAAGACACCACATGACCTAAAAACAATTCCTGAAGTGACCATATAATGAACATTTTTCCCAATTCAAATAAGACCTTTTTCTACACACCTTTTTTTAGGACTTTTTCTAAATTTTCAAGACAATTATCAAAAGAGTTTCCAAAGACAGTTAAATCATCCATGAAAACTTCTAAACAATGCTCAACCATGTCACTGAAAATGCTTAACATGCATCTTTGAAAAGTGGCTGGGGCATTACAAAGTCCAAAAGGCATTCTCCTAAATGCAAAAGTGCCAAAGGGGCACGTGAATGTGGTCTTTTCTTGGTCTTCAAGTGCAATGGGAATTTGATAGTAGCCTGAGTATCCATCAAGAAAGCAGTAGTAGGGGTTTCCTGCTACTCTTTCAAGAATTTGGTCAAGGAAGGGTAAGGGAAAATGGTCTTTTCTAGTGACAGCATTTAATTTTCTATAATCAATGCACATCCTCCAACTAGATGAGACACGAGTTGGCAATAATTCACCCTTTTCATTTTTAACTACTGTAATGCCAGATTTCTTAGGTACTACTTGTGTAGGGCTTACCCACTTACTATCAGAAATAGGATAGATAATTCCCACATCAAGTAGTTTGAGAACTTCAGCCCTAATGACCTCTTTCATGTGTGGATTTAATCTCCTTTGAGGTTGTTGAGATGTTTTGGCATTTTCCTCTAAATGTATTCTATGTGTGCAAATTAAAGGGTTAATGCCTTTTATATCTTTTAAAGTCCACCCAATTGCATTTTTATGCCTTTTAAGCACTTCTATCAACTTACCTTGTTGCTCGCATGTGAGGGATGAAGAAATTACCACCGGATATGTCTGATTCTCCCCAAGATATGCATATTTCAGTCCTTCAGGTAAGGGCTTCAATTCTAGCTTGGGAGCTTCATCTTCCTTGCTTTCATTCATCTGCCCCAATTCTTCAAATCTTGATTTTGAGCCTTTTTCCAACACCTGTGCACAATCCAGTAAAGAACACATATTAGAAAGATCATGTTCTAGTTCCATACTTGATTCTAACGAATTTACTAAATAAGTTTCCAAAGGGTTAGAAGAACTCCCTTTTTGGATGTGATCTTCCACAATAGATTCGATCATATTGGCCTCCTCAATTTCATCTTCTTCTTCATTTGGTTGTTTGCACATATTGAAAACATTAGTTTCAATGTCATGTTCCCAAAGATAGCTTCATGACTCCATTCCTGCAATTAATCAAAGCATTAGAGGTAGCTAGAAATGGACGCCCTAAATGACAGGAATTGAATTACTACTTCCACTGGTTGTGTGTCCAAGACAATAAAATCCACTGGGTAAATGAATTTATCGACTTGAACTAACACATCTTCTACTACTCCTCTTGGTACTTTAATTGATCTATCAGCAAGCAAAAGAGTCACAGAAGTCGGTTTTAACTCACCTAGATTGAGTTTCTGAAAAACCGAATATGGAAGCAAATTCACACTAGCACCAAGATCAAGTAAAGCTTGTTCAATTTTATGCTCTCCAATAACACATGAAATTGTAGGACAACCTGGATCCTTATATTTCACTGTATTATTATTTTGAAGAATAGCACTTACTTGCTCGGCTAGAAAGGCCTTCTTTTTAACATTTAGTTTTCTTTTTACAGTGCACAAGTCCTTCAAAAATTTTGCATAAGAAGGTACCTGTTTGATCACATCAAGCAAGGGAATGTTGACCTTTACCTGTTTGAAAATTTCAAAGATTTCAGAACTGTGAGTTTGCTTCTTTTGTGTGGCTAATGCTTGAGGAAATAGAGGCACAGATGAGGATATGGTTTCCTCTTCGCTAGGTGTTGGTTTGGTAACCTCTTCCTGCCCTTTAGAGATCGATTATTCTTCTTTCTCACAAGGGTCAGGAATGTGTTTTTCAACAATCTTACCATTGCGAAGGGTCATGACTAACTTGGCTTGGTCAAAGTAATGGTTACTTGAACTTCCTGCATTTGAGTTAGATTTATCTTTGGGGTTTTGCAATGTTTGAGAAGGAAATTTTCCCTTCTCTTGGATGCTAAATGTCGATGCAAATTTTGCAAAGAGTTTCTGACAAATTTGCTAATGTTTGAGCAGTTTGACTATTGAAAGTCTCTTGCTTTGTAATGAATGAATGCAAGGTCTCTTCAAAGTCATTCCTAGGAGGAGGAGCATATGCATGATCATGAGAATTTTGAAAATTTTGTCGTGTTTGAAAAGGGACTTGTGAAGATTGTGCATGATTGTCATTTTTCCAGCTAAAATTTGGATGATTTCTCCAACCAGGATGGTAGGTTTGTGAATATGGATTGTGATTTGGCCTTTTGAAAGTGTTCAAGGCATTGGCTTCTTCATGGAGACATTCCCTAAAGGCAGGCAAAGTTGGGCAATCATCAGTAGAATGGTCATTGTCATCACAAATGTTACAGACATTTTCTTGAATAGATTTCAATTGACCACTCTTTTTCATCTCTAAAGCCTCGACTTTTCTAGCTAGGGATGCGAATTTGGTTTGAAGGTCATGGTCTTCCCTAAGGTTGTAAATACCTCTATTGGATGTCGAGGTTTGGGCCTTGCTTGGTACCTCATAGGTGCCAGCAGTGTCCCAATTTTGTGCCTTTTCTGCCAAGGAATCTAGGAAGTCAAGTGCTTCCTCAGGGTCTTTTTCTTTAAATTCTCCATTACACATTAATTCTACTAGTTGCCTATCTTGAGGTGTTAACCCTTCATAGAAGTGTGCAACTATTCTCCAAGTTTCAAAACCATGGTGAGGACAGGTATTAAGTAGTTCCTTATACCTATCCCAACATTGGTAAAGGGTTTCCCCTTGTTTCTGAGAGAAATCAGAAATTTGTCTTTTAAGAGAATTTGTTCTATGGGTAGGAAAAAATTTTTTCAAAAATTGTTGTTTCATCTCATCCCATGAACTGATGAAATTCGACCTCAAATTTTGTAGCCATGTTCTAGCTTTATCTTTTAAAGAAAAAGGAAAAAGCTTTAATCTAATGGTGTTTATGCTACAATTTGGGTCAGTGTAGGAGCTACATACCTCTTCAAAGAGTTTCAAGTGCGAATATGGGTTCTCCATGTCAAGGCCATGAAAAGTGGGTAGAAGTCGAACAAAACTTGGTTTGAAATTGAAATGGATTGAATCTGGAGGAGAAACTACACAAGATGGTGCACTAGTCCTTACCGGATTCATGTAGTCTTTGAGGGTTCTTCGTTGGTTTTGATCATTTTGTTGCGAACGGTTGTCCCCTTCATCCGTGAATATTTCCTCATGATTGTTGGCCATGTTTTCTAAGGAAGATGATGTTTTTCTAACAAGTCTACCACTAGATGTTCGTGACCAAATTTTCATGCAAGAAAGGGAGAAGAAAAGAGAGCAAAAGATGAAAACACAAAAATAAAAAATTTAGATCTAAGATGAGAAAAGAGAACACTTACAATTTTGCACGCCAATTTTTACCTTCCCCGGCAACGGCGCCAAAAACTTGACACATCCGAAAATAGGATTGTCTCCCAAGTATAGGAGTGTCGAAGTAATAAAACCCGGTGAGACCGGGGTCGATCCACGAGGAAGGAGAATTTAGCGCTCAAATTATAAGCTAAGCAAATACGATATGATGATTCAAAGATATGAGAAGATAATATCAACAATGGATGAGAATAATTAAAATGCGCAAGTAAAAGGAATTAACACAATAATAATGAAAGCTAAGGTTAGGGGATCCGCCCTTGATATTTCAAATAAGGATAATTAACCCATTTTAGTTATATGAATTATATTTGTTTCATTACCAATATTTATGCCACTTCTTGTAAATGGGTTCAAGCATCCAATGTGCCAATCATCATATGTCTACAACAAATCAAGGTTCCTAACTAGATTCGTGTCGGTAAGGAAGAACCATACATCATCTAGAAAGGATCCAAGCATTTGATGTGCCAAGGATTGTCGACAATGGATCAAGACCTCCACTTTACGAGTGGTGTCAAGATTGATTAAGAAATTAAATATAAATCATATTGAATAAACATCATAAGATTAAGATTATTAAGCACATATTAAGGGTTAGAGAATCCTTATTCTCATATCAAGGGTTTCACCCTTTCACCTTAGCAAAAGAGAAATTAGAAGAACATTATAATAGAAAGAAAATAAAATGCAAGAAAAAGGAAATTCATTAATAACATAAACACACAAAACACAATACAAGATCCTAGCCAAAGCCAAAATATTCCAGCCAAGGCCAAGATGCCCTAATGGGTCACAAGGCACCTCTATTTATAGATACATCCAGGGGCAAACTTGTCAAATTACAAGGGCATAATTGTCAAATATTAGTTGTAAATATCTTTGACAATTGGGATCATTAGGCACCGACTTTGACCATCAATTTTGACATCTAAACGTTGTGAATTTTAATCACATGTCTTCATGAAAGTTGTAGATATTTCTCTCAGCTTTCTAGAACATATTGATTTGCACAATTTGGATACGTATTTTGAGAGATACGGTCCAAATACTGAGGCCTGGTCAGACTGGGCCGAGACTGTAGATGGGTTCACTTCAAGCCCAATTTTGGTCCACTAAGAGCCCGAATTTGATGATGCTTGTGAAATGCAATCTTGTAGAAAATTGAATCAGCTTTCCAAAACATTAAGAATTGCACCATTCTGATCTATAAATAGAGAGTTATGCCAATTTTACCGAACCTGTAACAAAACCAAAATTAAGAGAAATTAATTCCAAAGATGTAAATGCTACAAATATGCTTAAGTTGAGGAATTTAATGACACTATTAACGTAATATGATGAACTAAACTCTTATTAAACATGCATATTTAAGTGTTCATCACATCATCCGACACTTGATACTTACATGTCGAGTAGTGTCGGATTCACAACCGACACTCAATATCCGTCTATTTTGGAAGACATCGAGTGTTGAAGGATGCATCCGATACTCGATGATGCATCCGACACTCGACACTTACATATTGAGTTATATCGGATTCACAACCGACACTTGACATCAGTCTATTTTCGAAGACATCGAGTGTCGGATGAGTGTCGGATGCATCATCCAACACTTAACACTTACATGTCGAGTCGTGTCGAGCTCTATCGAGCTCGTCAAGTTTTGTCAAGCGTTTTAGTAGGTTGCTTGTTTTAGCTTTAATTTTTTTTTCCTTTTTGCATCTTATCTAACTATAATGGCCTTGTATTGGCTCGCAAAAACAAATATAAGTATAATTTTTTTAAAATAAAAACAGAATTAAAAATCCGGGTACATATCCAGGGAATTGAATTCCCCGACCCCTGAATTTCCGGAGAATTTTCTGGGGACAGGGATTAAAAAAACCTTCCCGGTGCCAGGTATTGAGGTCCCTGACCAACGTAGATGATCTTCTCCAACTGTACAGGTGTTGTTGTAAATAATTATGCTCTTCTCATAATTGATCTAATAAGTTGTTACAAAAGATTTACGGTTTATATTATCTACATCGATTCAAGGCTTGTTGTAAGGTCGTCGTAAAAGACCTTTTACAATAGTAAAATAGTTGGTGTAAATGACCTTTTTTTTTGGTAGTTTAAAAGTACCAAACTCTGATTTTCTTCTTCATATTTCTTGTATTATTCAAATTAATCAGTGCGATTGTTGGGCAAAGAAATAAGTATGCTTCATCTATAGAAAACTGAGAAATAGCATATGTTAGATAGGGGTGAGAGAGATATTTGAGAAGATAGAGATAAGAGTTATGATCATTACCTTCTTCGTCTTTACCATATCAGGCAAATTATACGATGAGATTCTTGACCAAAATAACTAGAGTCTATTTCATTCGCATAAAAACAAAGAAGCCCAAAATGTTGAAGGCATAAGAGTGAAAGATATTGGAAGATGGAGAAGAAATTTCTGATATTCGTGTCTACTGTGATTTGAAAGAAAGGAGAAAAGTAAAATTAGGTAAAAGATAGAAATAGAATGATTAATATGGTAGGGGAAGGGATAGGGAAGATATGAGATAAAACGGACTCATGTAGATATAGAGAGATAGATGGATGACTTTGCAGTTTAGGGAAAAACAGAATCATTTTTTTTTTTAATTCAAAAAATTTCATATACATATCACGGTGGCAACAATTGGTCCGAATCTTAATTAACTACTGGATTCCGGAGTGAAGTGTTTGTGTGTGTGTATATATATATATATATATATATATATATATATATATATATATTAGTGAACCACGAGAAGATCAAATGTACTCTAGGAGTGTTCCTAAAGCCCTACAAATTTTTTTTCTAAGCTCCTCTTCTAAATATATATTAGAAAATTTCTCAAGATATCTAATTTTCAAAAAATGCAGAAAAATTAGATATGAAGAAGAGAGAAAATGATAGGTTTTATTGTAAATAAGTATTTAAAAATGGATAATTTTGCAATGATCTAAAATAGTTTAAAAATTTGGGCTTAAAAAGAGATTCTAAGAGGCTTAAATAACAACAATCATATTTTAATGTAATTATATGCTTTATTATTTCTTTATTTTGTTAAAAATTATTCTTTTACTATATGTCTTTGGTATTAATTTTTTTTTTGATGACTTAGTCTTTTAATCTATATTTAAAACTAGGGTTTGCAGCATTATAAAACTTGAATCATTCTATAAATAGGTGAAATAGATCAATTATTATTTGTTTTGAATGTATCTAAATTATTAGTTAGTAGATTTTATAAATTATCCATTTTTGAATAGAAAAAAGATTAAATAAAATGATAATATTTTTAACTAATTATTTTTTAGTATTTCGACTACATTTACCCGTTTTACACATTAAAAGGAATCGATAAAAAAAATACAAAACAAAAAGTTATTCTCATCATAATATATATTTTTTCTTTCAAATTTATATATTTATATATAGCTAAAGATCGTTTACATAGGCTTTATGAGTCAAAATAAGTTATATTTTTCTTTGTTTGGAAATATTAAGTTTTTAACAGTATATCAATATCTAACAAATTAATATTTTTGTTAATTAGTTAGAATGACAAATTGTTGTCCACTTGTCTTTCCTAATATAAGCATATCGATTGATGTACCTTTCATATACATATTAAGGCTTTCTTGAATTTTATAATATTATTTATAGAACTCAATCTGAAAAGGTTGTGAAGTCTAAAACTTCTAATAACTCTCTTTAGAGTAAGTATCAATGGAAGGCTCAATATTAATGAAGTTTCTCTTGAAGTTCATATTAATGATCCTTATAGCATTTGCTTCTCTCATTGACAAGACTAAAGGAGGAGTTCCTTTTTGTTGTACGCATGATCCTGAATGCTGCCAGAAATCCTTCGATGCAAAAGTTATGAAACCCTAACTTTTGTAGATCTAATTTGATATTTTATTGTTGGTTTTATGCATTTCATGCGATACATCTCCATATAGGTATGATTTTTACATTAGTAAATAATGATGGTCACGCACCACCTATTTCTTTAATGCATATTTTTGAATCATAAATGAAGTCTTTCAAATCTCATTAGTCAATCTCTCTCTCTCTCTCCTCTATATGTATAGAAATGTTGGTCAATTTATTTTTAACATTGTCCATAGAACGTTTCAATATGTTAATTTAGAAATTTTATTTAAAATTTTTACTCAAATATCAATTTAACATTTCACTTCGTGATCAAATGCTTAAAATGATAGCTAATTAGTTACACTTAGTGATCATAAATCATTAAGTACGGTGGGATGAACTGAGTAGAACAGCTCGCTAAAATTAAATTAAAATTATATGTATTACATTCAAGTGATATAAATTATTTGTTTCTCTTTCCGTTAACAGCAATCTTGATTAAAGGTAATCTTATATGAACGTTATACATCAAGAATATTAATACCATAAAACAAATAATTAAAGAAACAAATATCTGAATGTAGAGAAAGTATTGAAGTTTATCTTTAAAAACATTTTGTACAAAAATATTCATAGCCACAGACAAATAATAATGAATTCACAGCGTACAAGTTGAAAATACTAGTACTTTGAAATCTGTACAATCTTGAAATTATTAAAAGGTTATTTTGGATTTAAATTTGAATAATATAAATTTATTATACATTCTATTAAATTAAGTATAATTTATTAATTTCAGTAAATAGCATATGATTTATGATCAAATCAAGTATTAATTTATTAATTTAAGATTTAGAATTGATGATTTTTATCTAATGTGGGTGAAAAAGTATTTGGCAACATTTCCATTTCTCTACTTTTATGATTTTTATTTAGAGATCTTCCTCTCCCACCCAATATATATTGAATGTAGAATACAAAGAGGAGTTTTTCTCCGAATCTGTGCCTTCAAAATAAAATCAATTCTTAAAGAATAAATTATTTATGTATTTTTTACAAATGTTGATTTGTTTTACCATAACTTTAGTAATTGTGAACTAGAGAAGTTATTCTCAGATAGATATTCCTTACATTAAGATTAGTTTCTTAAACCTAAGACAAGTACACACCATTTCAATTACAATCATCTCAAACACTAATTTGCGTTCTTTAAATTTGTACGATAATAATATAATATAAGTATTTGATACCAAAAGTTTATATATATAAATTAGTTTATGAAGAATAGGAAGAGAAAATTTAATTTCATAAGATTATATACTTTATTATTTTTTATTTTTCTAAAAGAAATTGTATTCATTTACTATTTCTTTAATAATAAATTATTTTTTAAATGATGTAATCTTATAATTTATAATTAAACTCAGGGTCCATTGCATTATAAAAGCTTACTCTATCAATACATTTGTAAATTAGTTGAACTATTATATGTGCTGAGTTTATCTGAATTTGTTAGTGCATCTTATAAATTATCTATTTTTAAATAGATAGAAGATTACATAAAAATGTAATTTTTTGTTAATTATTTTTATATATTAGCTGTAGTTACTCAATTCACACGTCAAAGGAATTGGTTAACCAAAAAAAGTGATGACAAAAAGTTTGTCACTAAAGGTCACTTTTTGAGATGGATTCTATATTTTGACGCAAAAGTTCACCTTGATTCAAAAGAAAAAAAATGGAATAAAACTATATTTTTTGTTGCTAAAAGAGGCTTTTAGCGACAAAATAATTTTCTCACTAAGTAACACAAGAACCTAGTTGGTGCTATCGTGGAAATACCTTTGGCGATGATACTTTCATCATGAAAACTTATTGCAAAGTTATTTTTTGGATGACTTTTTAAGACAAAAATATTGTTGCAAAATGTCTTGTATCATGACAAAAATTTTGTTGTGAAAGTTTATTTTCCATTGTTTTAAGAAAAACTTAATTTCAAGACGAAAACTTCATCACAAAAAGATCTTGCAATGCAATAAAAATTTCATTGCAAAAATAATTTCTTTAATTGTTTTAGGAAAACATTTCGTGATGAATGTCTTGTGTTGTGACAAAATTTTCATCACAAAAAGCCTTTTGCAATATATTTGTAAAATTTAATTTTAGAATATTTTTTTTTTTGGAGAAATAACCTTCCATGATGATTTTTCATTGCTAAAAGTACATCTTGAAAGTTATTTGACCAAAAGAAAACTTCGAAAATTATAACTACCTTTTTTTAAGGTGTATTTTCTCCCTTGTCTAATTGTTTAATTATTTCTATACAAAATTTTTGTAAAATAACTTATAGCAATATAGAACTGTTAAAACTTCAATAAGACAATTTGAATTTTAAGTTCAAGGTCATCTAATGTGTGATTGACTTTTTCTACGAAAGGATGCATGGTTGATATTTATTTATTTATTTTCTTTTATAATATTGGAACAAGCGTGAGTAAGAGATCGTATTTGTTTTTTTGACTTAATATTTATTAGCACTCATTTTTACATCACTTCATGATATGTTGTTTTAATTTTTTATTAAGTCTTAAGTTGAAAAATTAATTTTAGTATGACATATTTACCCTTAATATTAATATGTAATATTTCATTAGAATATACCTTTAAAATTAAATACTTAACAAAATTAAATTAAGATATCAATAATAATAATAATCAATTAATAATATACCTATTATAAAAATAAATATTTTTTTTAGTATGGTAAACATATTATGATGAATTAAATAGATAATTTTATAAATAAAAATTTATTTATTTTTTAAGAAATTTAAAAATAAAAAAATTGAAAATACTAAAATATGTCGTGCCTCTGGTGATGTTGACTATTTTTAATGTAAAATAGTAAAATATACAATTTAAAAAAACTAAAAAATTGAAATTTTAAGTTAAATTAAAATTTTATAATTAAAAATAAATAAATTACTATAATATTAAAATAATTAATATTATAATTTTTGAAAAAATAAAAAGAAAAAAGGGATGTCAGGCAGCCCCCGTGACCGTCACCGACCGTCAGTGGTATGGTGCATCTGGTGACATCGTCAATGCTGCCATGATCGTCATCGGTTGGTTGTCCATATTTCATAAACTTCATCGCCGATTACGTTGGCGATCGACGGAATCGAACGTTGGAGGTTTTGGTGCGAAAATGTTATACCATTGGCGGCCAACGACGGCAAAGGCGGACTTCAATAGTTGAATATAGCAAATAATTTTACAAATTAAAAAATTTAATTTAGTCCAAAATATAAAATTAAAATTATATGAATACAATTTATAAAATTTTTAAATTTATATTAATTTGTATAATAAGAAATATAGGATTATTTTTGTAATAAGACACAATTCAGACATTAAAAAGAAAAATGATAAATTTGCACTTTTTGAATTAAGTGATCATTGAAAAATAATAATAATTCACTTAAAATTTAAGTCTAAATAGAATTAAGTGAAAAGTGCAAAAAACAAACAACCGCTGAGTTCTTGAGATATTCTAAATAATTATTAGTGTTAATAAGATATATATTTGTTGCATATGTGATTATAATATGAATAATTGGTCATTTTTTATATCAAAGTAGAAAAACTTTTTGCGCGCGTGTGTGTGTGTGTGTGTGTATTTTCTAATTATTAAATTGCAACGATGACAAACTTATCATTTGCATTTGGTAATATTCCTTTAAGTTTATATACTTATTGTGCTAATATTTTAATAATGAATAAAATATAATTAAATTTTATCTAATAATTTTGTATTTCTAATGTGTATGATTATTATATGATTAATTAATTTAACATCATTTAATATCAATATAATATAATATAAGTTTAATTATATGTCAAATAAAATTAACTAATAAACAGATTTATAATTATTTATTGACATCTATGTTTAATCAAAATATATTTTTTTAATTTTAGAATTTTATTTTAAGGGAATGGATCTTTTGATATAAATTTTTTGACACACATCTAAAGACGAAATTCTGTCCATTGATCCACAAAATCCAATGGTTAAGATGATTAATGAGCATGTTAGTATTAATTGTAACTTTTTGAATTTTAATTTCAAACGTTAGATTTGTTGAGACCAATGATCATATATTTATATCAAAAATTTGTGTCGAAAGATCCATTCTCTTATTTTAATTTTATAGTTTTAAGTTTTTTTATCTACAAACAAAAATTCGTGGCTAAAAATTTAAATTCCTTGCAAAATAGTGCCTTTAGGGACAAATTTATAATTTTATTGCGAAAGGAGACCTTTAGGGACAAAATTTTTAGGGATCAACTTATCAAGGTTTTCTTTTGCTATGGTCATGTGATTCATCTCATGATCTGCATCGATCATCTTTGATCCACCTCGTCTCATTGTTGATTGATCATATCTCGTCTCATTCTTGATTGATTGGTTTGATTTGTTCACTAGATGAGTTTCTTGCTTATCACTTGATCATGAAGATGTCTATATAAGGAGAGAGAATGGACATTGAAGAGCCTCCAGACTTAAAGAGACAGAAGTTTCAAAGAGATTTTTGTGTACAAATCATTAAGGTTGATAAATAAATTATCAACTCTAATGACTTTTGTGAGTTATTTCTTTCATTGGTTCTTTATTGATTCTTGTATTTGAGAGAAGTACTTGTCATTGATGTGAGTTTCTAAAATGTAAGCAACATTACAAAATAAAGGCCTTTAAACTAAAGGATTCTATTATGCAAATGAATTTTGTAGGTTGTAAATCCTTAAAATATTTGTCGTAAGCCATTAAAATGCGTAGCGAAGTTCTAAGCGTGATTTGACCTTCATGAATGTAGGTTGGTTGAACCGAAGTTATCGAATCACATAGAAATTTCTGTCACGTTAATTTATATTGCTTATTTTCTAAAATTTGGTTTTATGTGTTATGATTTCTAATCTGGCCTGACAATGAGTATTAATATAAGACTAAACATAAAATAAAGAATACAAAGTAATCAAGACACATAAAAATAGTAAAGTTTAGTAAGAAAACCCTTGAGTTTGGGAGGTGTCAATAGTGTGTGAAGATATAGGTTTATGTAGGTTGATTTGGAGGAAATTTTTATTTGGTAAAAATTTTGTAATAAGGATTTGATGGAAAGCAAAAATTATTATTTTAAAAAGTTAATTAGAAGAGAAGATATAGAATTGTTTTAAGAAAATTTTATAAAAGTAAAAATCAGAAAGTCTTCTGTGACATAGAAATTTTGATAAGACTTATAAATGAATGTGTGTGTTGGAAATAAATGAAGATTTTACCAAAATGAAAACTAGATGTAGAAATGCAGAGTAAGCTATAAGATCTATTGATTTATAAAGAGAAATAACATTAATACAGTATTAGTAGGATATGATGAGATGATGCTTGAAATGGTTACTACAAGGTCAGAGAAGTGGGGCTACAGAAGAGAGAGACAAACGAAGAAAATTGGAGACGTGTAAATGAGGTGAAAGTGATGAGAAAGAGAAAGGAATTTCACTAACTTTTTATATTAGTCATTTACAACTGAGTGAGCAAGAATACATATAGAAGGGTTTCACCGACTCACCGCTTACCTAATAAACAATAGACAATTGTATGGCAACGATGAAAGGGGTGAAAAATATCTAACTATTTTACAACACTCCGCCTTTAGATATTTCACTACCATCGGATGATAACATACAATTACAGTTGGCTTTGCTAAGGTAAAACCCATTGGGTAAAAAACCTAAGCAAAGATAATTATATGGTAAATCTTAAGCGGTGCTGGATGTACTAAGACTACCATATTAAAAAACCCATAAGTAAGACCTAAAAGACCTTGCCAAGGAAAAAAGAGTACAGTGCACGTAAATATCCAAAATACTTTCCCTGATGACTACTCCCTCTGATCATGAAAATAGGATAGTATTGTTGATTAACTTGGTTGCTTGTTAAGCTACCACATGCCAATGCCATATACAGATTTCTCAAATGTTGATGTCGACAGTTTTAGTGAAATGTGCATGGTTATGTCTCCTTTTATCTAACCTCTTTTGACTTGAGTTATACATGTTGTATTATTTTTAAACATGATTATTAGAGGATTTATGACAAGAGATTGCTTGCATGAATTGTCCAATCGTACACATTCTTGGTTGGCTTCACATACTCCAAAACTAAAATGATTAGTAAAAGTAGCAACCAAAATATATTTAATGAATAGCCATGATATTGTGGTCCTACCATAACCAATTGAGATCGAGCTTATTTAACTAAACCATGATTTTCACAAGGCTCATATGAAAAGAATAAAAATATATCAATAATTCCTAGAAGTTAATTATATTTGATCCCATTCCAATATTGTCTAATAAGTGCATAACTAACTTTAAAAAATGAATAGAATATTTGGCCAGATATAATAATACACCCATAATATTTAGGTATTTTAAGGCTAAGTATCAATGCATCATTCTTAGATGGGATCAGGGGATCTAAAAACTATTAGTGTCATCAATGGATGAGCCTTATCCATCCAATTAAATTCATGTCATTCACATATGTAGTTATAACAGATTCTGACTTTATACAAGGGCATAAGAGATAGCCTTCTTCAATTTTACATTATACGCCTTTTTCAATTTTACATTATATCACAATCTTCCAGATTGTTTAAATCCATACAAAGTCTATAACCTTAAATACATATGCTTTTGGCATTGTTTCAATTGCCTTAGGCATTTTAAATTCTCTAGGAATTTTTATATATATGTTAGAATCTATATAAGCAAGTAGTAACTACATCCATAAAAACCCACGTTAAGTTTTTTTATGATTGCCAAACTAATTAAATATCACAAAATCATCACATCTCTTGTCCAGCCTGAGCTTGAGAGAATTCCTAAGCATCAAGTCAGGCTTTATATTTAGCAACCTTATTATTTTCTATGCATTTGTATCTAATAGGTTTTGATGTATTTAGAGTATGGACTATAGGTCCAAACCTTTACATTTGGCTAAGAAAACTAATTCTACATAAATTGCGTGCTTCTTTCCATTTAGGCCAATATTGTCCTTGTCTACATTCATCCACTGTGTGTGATTCAAAATCATCATTCAGAATGTCAATGGCTCTTGCAAATGAAAATATGTGGTCGATGAAGATTCCATCATGATTCCACATTAGTACACTTGTGGAAGTATAAATAATAGAAATTACTTCATTTTCAAATACATGTGCCATTTCAGGGGCATGCGTCTCATTAGGAACATTTATCTGTTCAAGAGATGAATTAGAGAATGTACACTCATTAGCTCGATCATTATTTCCATTAGAACCTTTATTAATCTTTCTTTTTTTCCAGGAACAGTATCTTTTATCCAAGGGGTTCTACATGTAACATATTGCTTATTTACCATTCTACACGAAGATTAGTTCCTGTTAGTGTATTAGCAATATGTAAGATAACATGTCTCTCACCATAAATTGGCGAATGTATTCTCCCAAACTATTTTAGGTATGGACATGTATGATAGGATGCTCAATTTCAATTCCGACAGACATACAATAATCATTAAAAGTTTTGTTATGTAAATTCACTATCATATTGATTTATTGCGATAGTCTCAAAAATGTGTCCATGATTGAATAATTTTAGCTAGTTGTCTGGCGAATGCAACATTTCTAGTTGATGCAAATAATTACAGAACTACCATGCAAAGCATCAATTAGGACAATAAAATAAAAAATGATCCACTATGTGGGTGAATGAGTCCATGTATATCCCCTTCAATTCTTTGTAAAAATATTGGGAAACTAAGACCATTCTCAAAATAAGATGGTCTAACAATCAGTTTTCCTAGTGAGCAAGCAATAAATGTAATTTCATTGGATAGAAGAATTTTTTTGATTCCTTAATGGATGTCCATTTATATTCCTATGCATCATTGTCGATCGCAGGTGACCAAGACAGTCAAGCCATAAAAATCTTAGGATCATTAATTTTCCAATTCATAATTTTGTAGGTCTTAATGGATCTTATGTATGTAAAATATCATCTAGAATAGATAGCTTCAAGCATCTCTAGTATCCATTATGCCTTATATCTTTAGAAATAAGTAAATTCCTAATAGATTTGCTTATGCATAAGGCATCATTAATACATAACTCAGTATTGTTTACTAACATGATTGTGGCTTTTCTAGAGCCCTTAATTAAGTTTATGAACCTTGACGTATTGTTAACTTTAGCTTAAGGTAAAGTTAACTTCAAGAAATATTTTTTATCTTTTTAAGATTATATCATTTGTTTCATCATCAACTAGAAATAAATCCCGTCTCTTTAGGAGACAGATAACATACTTTAATGTCCATTCCTAGGCCATTTTCATAACCAATTAAATGTTCAACATTTTCTTTCAAAATAAAGAAATATGAAAGATGTCAAGGTTTGTAGAATCCACTGAATCATTAATAAAGAATTATTACAAATCCTTATAAAAGTCCTTTGTATATTATTAATTCCACTTCTAGTGGTTTAATTAAGCGTTCATAATAACCAATTCAATGTCAACAATCCTTTATAAAGCTAACCATATATATCATTATCATTGCAGTCGATAGCAGCATTCCCTTATAGGAATGCCATAATTTCATCTTTAAAGAAGTAGTATAATATCATTCACTTGAAGGAATGATGCCATTCACTTATGGGAATGGTTTAGTAACATTCACTATTGAAGAATCTTTAGTGGATATTAATCAGATTCGAATGGTGATTATGTAATGGCTCTTAATTTATCTTTCAGGCAAAAACTTCAATTACATCTTCTAGATGCATACTCAAGAATATTCAAACTAAAATTAAAAGATACAATAAATATAATAGAATTAGAATAAATATAAAGTGCAATAAATAAACAAATTTAAACAATAAAATGATGGAAAAAAATAAATGTACATATGAAACTTCAGGTTCTACTTGTAAAATTTAGGGATTCAAGCCCCTTTCGAAGTTTATTGTCATCATTTTGCTACTTTTATATCATATTCATAATTCATAATTACAAATGCAGCACAAATGGGGCTGTTGGTAATATTGGAATTTACTCATTCCAAGTTCATTAGACATTTTAATTTGTTGCCATTTATTTCATTAATTATGCGAACATTGAAAATGCAGCAACATGAATAATATTTTTTTCAGTCAGAGCTTCAAGCTTGACTTTATATTTCAATGCTTAATATAAATGTTCCACATTATTTATTTACTTGAATGCCCAACGCAACCAATTGGCAATAAATGCCCACCATTTAATTCTCAGCATAAGTAAATAATCATGAAAATAAAGTGAGCATAATAATGATTTAGTAGCATTAAATGAAAATATAAATAAATATAAATTAAAGTAAAATGGGCAGAAGGATAAAAATTAAATAAATCAGCATAGAGAAAGAACAAAATAAATTTAGATATAAATAAAAGTAATAATACGATTGCTAGTGCCATATGTGGACTCCATTTTTTTTTTTTTTGGGCAGCATAGTTATTATGTTATATAATGCTAGACATAAGTTGTAGCCGAAGTAGGGATGGCAAAATAACCCGTCGGGTCTGGGGCCTCGTTGTGAACCGTACTTTAGGGGTGGGTCTTGACCCGTTTACTTTGATTTTAGGGGTGGGTTTGGGGCTAAGTCCAGCCCTTAGCCTCGTTTGACCTATCCCGTCCTGCACGATATAAGGGTGTATATGAAAAAAAATAAAATATTTAGACTTAGAAGAATTTCTAAGTGTGATTGTGATAAATTTTAATATATTAGGATATCTTGGAATTTTCACTAAAGTATATAGAGAAAATAATTTTCCCAAATCTCCTATATCGTCTTCTCTTCTACTTGCTGAAATCCTTAACAGTTACCATCTCTCCATCATCTTCACCATCGTCACTAGTCCACCATTGCCAGTCGTTGACCATCCATGGCTCTAGCATTGTAGCAACTCTCACAGCCAGCTCGCCTCCGCAGCTCCAATGTTGCAATGCCTCTCGCGGCTAGCTTGCCTCCATGGCTCCAGCTTCGCAGCACTGCTCATAAACAGCTTTCCCCTAGGCTCCAGCGTTGCAACACCTCTCGCGGCCAGCTTACCTCCATAGTGCCAGTGGCTCCAGCCTTCCCTCTCTCAACAACCTTTCCCAAAAAAGCTGCATCATTACCTGCATCATTATCTAGTGAATTATATATATTCACCTTTGTGATATTGCTTTAGGAAACCATTATTTATTTGGTAATTGATTTTTTTTTTTAACAGAACCTTAGAACGTATATATTTGCATTATGGAAACATTATTTAGGCTCTCGTCATTAAAGCATTTGTTTGCATCAATATCTTTTAAAATATTTATCCTATCATTTAATAAATCAATATACAACATCTTAAAGTGATATGAGTCTAATCCAAAGTTTGGAAGTAACACAATAATTTTAAAGTTGATATTGTTTGTACTTGGCAAAAGAAAGTAGATGTCACTTGCAATCAGTCTCCAGGGAGGGGGGGTTTGGTAGGAAAGGAGGAGAAAAAAGATTAGAATTTTTTAGTTAAGTAAATTTGATCAATGACTACAGATACCAATAAATAATTGCTACGAAAAAAATTTAATCAACAGTCTTTATACACACACACACACATACACATAGAGATATCAAACCATAGTCACCATGGTTGCACCATGTGTGTACTCTTATGTTGAGCAATTCCTTTCCATTAGCAGCCATACATTATTCTCGCAGGTCGCTTGTTATTTAATAAATTATCTTTTGTAATACATTCCCATTAATATAGGGTTATTTGCGAAAATGTGAATGTTAGAGAGGTGGGGCGGGGCAAGGCGGATCCGCTCAATTATTTTTTACCCTGCCTCGCCCCTTTAAAGGGCAGTGGGATGGGGTGGGGCAAAAAATAAATGACCAAGGCGGGGCTAGGTACTTGCTGCCCCGGAGCCGTCCTATGGCACATAAATAATTTCCTTTTTATTAACTGTTAATGACCAGCTAAATTAATAGCCTTACATTCTCAAATAAATGACCAAAACTGAATATTGATGAGCAGCGTAATAATTGCCTCATATGAAAAAGAAAAACAAATATGCTCAGGGAACACTTATAGTGAACTTCGGGTGGTATAAAAAATTTTCATTCCAGCAACTCCAGTGGCCCTCTAGTGGAACATTGGTTCATATTATATTCTTCCATTTGCTGTCCCTTTTCAAAGGATTTGATAAATTTCTCATTTCTCAAGGCCAAGATTGAGTCATGGTAATATACTATATTAAAGTGTAGCATAGTTGGCAATGTTGGTGAAAGTCTGTGGCTCAAATTGTGTAGTAGGCTGAAAAGTGGCGCAGGCACGCATCTGGACCTTCGCAGGCACGCCAAATCCACATCAGACATAGTATCAAACATGCGAAGACAGAAAGTTAGCTCTCTTGTGCGGATCATTTGGCGTAGGAGCGCAGAATCTGGGTTTGTGAATTTTCTGGATAGAGAGTTCACGTAGGCGAGCGAGTAATGTTGCGCAGGAGCGCGGGTCTGTTTCATAGTCTAAATAGGATTTCTTGTTATGTAAGTAATTAGCTGCAAGCCTTGGACTATAAATAAGGCATGTGTTTTTCAATGTAAAGAGAGTTTTTAGAGAGCAAAAAAAGAAAAAGGTTTAGGGTGTAGAGAGATTGGAGTTTCTTGGAGGAAAAAAAACTGAATTTCTTCTAGTTGTTCTTATAAACACTCTTATATCTCTTTGTTTTTTGCCATAGCGGATTTATAATCACCAGCAACTAGATGTAGGATCACATATTGTTGTCTGAACCAGTATAAATCCTTGTGTTCTTGTGCTTTCTTTGTTTTATTTTGCTTGGGTGTGTGCTTAATCTCCTAGATTAATTTTGCAACAAGGTACTTGTGAGTGTGTGTGTTACTCTTCTTTGCAACAAATTGGTATCAAAGCTTGGTTACAGCTGTTTAGGGATCTTTGGTGGCCAAAAGTTTTTAGCACAACAGGTGTTCGATAAAAGTCCTAACTCATAGCTACGCAATACGGAGGTGTTCGAAGAAATTTCTGAGATGGCTACATCAACTAGCAAGTATGAGATTGAGAAGTTTGATGGTAGCAACGACTTTGCTATTTGAAGGATGAAGATGTTGGCTTTGTTGGGCAATCTAGGACTAGACAAGGCACTTAGGAGGGAAAGCAAGATGCTGGAAAGCTACAGCATTGAAAAGAAGAGTGATATCATGAAGAAGGCCTATAACAACACGCTACTTCTCTACCTGAGTGACAAGGTGTTAAAGCAAGTCTTGAATATATATGAAATTGTGGTTGAGGTATAGTTTAAGCTTGAAAGCATTTATATGACCAAAAATTTGTCAAGTAGGTTGTATTTAAAAGCTAAATTCTTTACATTCAAAATGGCTGAAGATAAGAACTTGCAAGACCACATTGATGAATTTAATAAGCTGTGCTTAAATTTAGAAAATATACAAATTGAATATGATGATGAAGATAAGACATTGGTGTTGTTGCATTCTCTTCTGAAGTCATATGACAATTTTGTAGATATTTTGAAGCATGGTAGGGAAACATTGTCATTAGATGATGTTGTTGGTGGGTTGAATTCTAAAGATCTCCAAAGCAAGAATGAGTTAGGCAAACACTCAGTTGAAGGGCTGCATGTTAGAGGTAGGAGTGACAAACATGATTACAAGGGCAAGTCGCACTCAAGGTTAGAGTCAAAGGGAAAGAAAGCTATAAAATGCTTTCATTGTCATGAGGAGGGGCATATTAGAAGGCTTTGACCCAAAGAAAGAAGAACAAGAAAGGAAAAAAAATGAAAAAGGGTGATGCTGCAATTATAAAAGATGGATATGAGATTTCGGACGTGCTAGTCATGACGACGGAAAAGTCAGAGAAGCAATGGGTCTTCGATTCTAGATGTTCATTTCATATGACACCAAATAGAAGCTGGTTTAAATCTTAAGAGAAGATTGACGACGAAAAAGTTTCGTTGGGTGACAACAAAGCTTGTAACATGGTGGGCATAGGGACAGTTCAAATAAAGACTTATGATGGCATGGAAAGAGTTTTGACGGCTGGAAGGCACATTACAGATCTGAAGCAAAATTTGATTTTACTCGATACGCTAGGTTCCAATGGCTACAGTTACAAAGGGGAGAATGGCACAAGTTACAAGAGGATCTTTAGTGGTAATGAAAGGTGTGAGGGAAAACGGTTTGTATACTATCCAGGGCAGCACTGTAATTGGAGAAGTGGATACAGCATCGAGCATAACCAATAAAGCCTACTTGTGGCATAAGAGGCTATGCCATGTGAGTGAAAAAGAGCTTCAAAAGCTACAGTAGCAAGGACTATTACGTGGCAATAAGTTGGAGAAATTAGAGTTTTATGAGTATTGCATTCTTGGTAAAACGACTAGGGTAAAATCTGCTTTCTCATCTTATACAACAAAAGAAACTCTCAGTTATGTCCATTCAGATCTATAGGGTCAATCTAAGCATGCAATTGTAGGTTGAGGAAGGTATTTTATGTCCATAATTGATGATTGCTCAAAGAAGGTATGGGTGCACATCTTGAAGGCTAAGGAAAGGCACTCCAAAAATTTAAACATTGGGAAAAGATGGTTGAAGTACAAACCGATAGAAAAGTTTGGAAGCTTAGAAGTGATAATGGTTTAGAATTCTTGAAAGAAGAATTCAACAACTTTTGTAACAATGAGATAGTGGTAAGGCGCAAAACGGTACCCGGTACATCGCAACAAAATAGCTTGGCTGAAAGGATGAATAGAACTCTTCTTGAGAGGGTGAGATGTATGTTGTTGAGCGTTGGGTTGCTTAAGAAATTTTGGAAAGAAGAAATCAACACAGCAGTATACTTGATTAATAGGTGCCCATCAGCAACTATTGGTTTCAAGACGCCTGAAGAAGTGCGGACAGGTTCGCCTCCAAGCTATAGTCATTTGAGGGTATTTGGCTATATGGCGTCTGCACATATCAAACAAGATAAGCTGGAGCCAAGGGTAAGGAAATGCATGTTTGTCGGCTATCCGAAAAGTATGAAGGGGTACAGATTGTGATGCAAATAGTCGAATGTTTCAAAGTGTTTCACGAGTACATATGTCACTTTTAGAGAATTTGAGTTCTATTTTGGGGGTTGTTCAAAATCTCAGTCGATACCTAGTGATGTTGCTACAAATGCAGATAGTGTTGGGACTAAGGTGGAGCTCCATGAGGTTTAAGGTTCTCGAAAGGAAGGGGCAAGTGATATGGACGAACATGATGGCATTGGAGAAGTCCTTCATGAGTCTAACGAGAAACTATCAACTAGCAAGAGATCGTACTAGGAGGGCAGTCATACCACCGGTGAGGTATAGATACACTGATCTTATAACTTTTGCATTGTCAATATCAGAGGAGATTGATGGTAATGAGCCTAGAAGGTATAGGGAAGTGATGGCTCGTAGAGATAGGAATTGTTGGCAGCAGGCAATGATGGAAGAAATGGATTCTTTGAATAAGAATCGTACCTTTATTTTGGTTGATAGTACTACTAGACAGAAGGTAGTAGGTTGCAAATAGGTTTTCAAACAGAAAGAGGATGCTTGTAGGGAAGGAAAACCTAAGTACAAGGCTAGCCTGGTGGCGAAAGGATTTACACAAAATGAGGGCATTAATTTCGATGAGGTTTTCTCTCCAGTCATAAAATATAAGTCCATCATAGTACTAATGGCTCTAGTAAACCAATTTGATATGGAGTTAGAACAAATAGATGTCAAAACCACATTCCTTCATGGTAATTTGGAGGAGAGGATTGTGATGGCACAACCGGAGGGTTTTGTGAAAGTAGGAAGTGAAGACAAGGAGTGTTTGTTGAAGAAATCCTTGTACGGCCTCAAATAGTCACCAAAGCAATGGTATTTGAAGTTTAATGATTTCATGATCAAACATGAGTATGCTAGAAGTAAATATGATAGTTGCATATACGTCAAGTGGTTTAAAAAATAGAGTTGGGATTTTCTTGTTGTTATATATTGATGGCATGTTGATTGTATTAACATGTCATCAATGAACATGGAAGAAATCCATAAACTTAAATCACAGCTGAGCAAGGAATTTGAAATGTAAGATTTGGGGTTATGCTAATAATATCTTAGGAATGAAGATTAGTGAAGATAGAAATAGAGGATTGGTATTTCTGTCTCAAGGTGACTACACTCTCAAGATGCGTGAGAAGTTCAACATGACTGGTGCAAAAAAGGTGCATACTTATTTGGCAACTCGCTTTAAACTTTTTTCAACACAGTCTCCAACTATAGATGTTGAGAAAGAGAAGATAGCCAAATTTCCTTATGCAAGTGCTATTGGGAGTTTGATGTACTAATTCCATAGTTTGTATGAGACCAAACTTGCCATATGCAGCTATCTTGGTTAGTCGTTTCATGTCGAATCCAAGTAGAAATCATTAGGAAGCTATCAAGTGGATATTCAAGTATCTCAAGGGTACTTTAAGCTACTGGTTAGTGTATGAGAAAAGCAAAGACATGGATGAGAAGTTGATGGGTTATGTGGATGCAGATTTTACGGGTGACCTTGACAAAAGAATGTCGTTAATTGGTTATGTGTTCACGTTGTTGTTTGCACCGTCAGTTGGAAAGCCAATTTGCAGTCGATTATGCTACGAAGGCTGTAAAAGAAGCATTGTGCCTGCAAGGGCTTGTCGGTGAGTTTGGTGTAAAGCAAGACAAGATAAAAGTGTTATGTGATAGCCAAAGTGCAACACATTTGACCAAAAATCAAATGTATCATGAGAGAACCAAACATATAGACATCAAGGTGCATTTCATCAGGGATGTCATTATTGAAAGGAAGGTTTCAATAGTTAAGATTCATACTGAAAGAAATTCGAGTGATCTGATCACTAACCCGTTAGGAATGTCAAGTTTAACACTTGTTTGGATTTGATATAAGTGGCAAATGGACCGTTCTAGCTTGAAGATGGATGTGGCTGGAATTTACTATAGTGGTTTACAACATGAAAACACAAGCTTGATCCAAGGTAAAGATTTGTGAAGTCTGTAACTCAACTTGTGTAGTACAGGCAGAAAAGTGGTGCGGTGTACCAAATCCACATCAGACCCAGTATCAGACATGTGAAGACAGAAAGTTGGCACTCCTGGGTGAATCATTTGGTGCAAGAGCACATATTATGGGTTTGCAGATTTTCTGGGTAAAGAGTTTGCGTATGAGCGCGGGTCTGTTTCCTAGTCTAAATAGGATTTCTTGTTACGCAAGTAATTGGCCTACAAGCCCTGAACTATGAATAAGGGACGTATTTTTCAATAAGAGAGTTCTTAGAGAGAAGACAAAGAGAGAAAAAGAAAGAGGGTTAGGGTTTAGAGAGATTTGGAGTTTTTTGAAGAAAAAGAAACTGAATTTTTTCTAGTTATCCTTGTAAACACTCTTGTATCTCTTTGTTTTTCATCATAGTTGATGAACACTTAAGTATGTATGCTTAATAAAAGCTTAATTCATCATATTGCATTAATAGTGTCATTACATTCCTTAACTTAAGCATATTTGTAGTCTTTACATCTTTTGAATTAACGTTCTCTTAATTTCAGTTTTGATGTAGGTTCGGTAAAATGGGCATAGCTTTCTATTTATAGATCAGAATGGTGCAAATCTTAATGTTTTGGAAAGCTGATTAAATTATATACAAGATTGTATTTCACAAGCATCATCAAAGTCGGGTTCTTAGTGGATCAAAAATGGACTTGAAGTGAACCCATCTACAGTTTCAGCCCAGCCTGACCATGCCTCAGTATTTTGATCATATCTCTCAAAATACATATCCAAATCATATGAATCAAGATGTTCTAGAAGCGAAGAGAAATATCTACAACTTTCATGAAGACATATGATCAAAATTCTCAATAATTCAATGTCAAAATCGGTTGTCAAAGTTGGTGCACCTAATGATCCCAATTGTCAAAGTTGGTTCACCTAATATTTGACAATTGTTCCTTTGTAATTTGACAAGTTTACCCCTAAATGTATCTATAATAGAGGTGTCTTGTGACCTATTAGGGCATCTTGGCCTTGGCTGGGATCTCTTATTATTGTGTTTTTCTCTCTTATGTTTTAATGTTATTAATGAATTTCCTTTTTCTTACAATTTGTTTTCTTTATTTTATAATGTCTTGCTAAATTCTCTCTTACTAAGATGAAATGGTGAAACCCTTTATATGAGAGTAAAGATTTTCTAACCCTTTGATATGTGCTTAATAATCATAATCTTGCGTTATTTATTTTATATGATTTATATTTGTTTCTCTAATCAATCTTGACACCACTCATAAAGTGGAGGTCTTGATCCATTGGAGACAATCCTTGGCACATCAAATGCTTGGATCCTTTCTAGATGTCATATAGTTATTCCTTACCGATACGAATCTAGTTAGGAACCTTGATTTGTTGTAGACATATGGTAATTGGCACATTGGATGCTTGAACCCATTTCCAAGAAGTGATGTAGATATTGGTAACGAAACAAATATAATTCATATAACTAAAATGGGCTACTTATCCTTATTTGATAGATTAAAGGTGGATCCTCTAACCTTAGCTTTCATTATTATTGTGTCAATTTCTCTTATTTTGTGTATTTTAAGTGTTCTTGTTTATTATTAAATTGTTCCTTTATTTCCATGAATGGTCTAACTACCTTTTATTCTTGATTTACATTTGAATGATCGATTATATCATCTACCATCTTGCTTCTATTTGCTAATATAATCTTGTTCTTCATTTAAATAATTTATATTATATTTGCTTACCTTTTAATTTGTAGCGCTAAAATTCCCTTCCTCATGGATCGATCCCGGTGTCATCGGATTTATTACTTCGACACTCCTATACTTGGGAGATAATCCTTTTTTTATATGTCAATAGTGGATTGATCATCACCAGCAACTAGACGTATGATCACATATTATCGTCTAAACTACAATAAATTATTGTGTTCTTGTGTTTTCTTTGTTTTATTTTGCTTGGATATGTACTTAATCTCCTAAATTAATTCTGCAATAAGCTACTTGTGAGTGCATGTGTCGTTCTTCTTCACAACAACTAGTTTTGTATCTTTTGAAAATTTTCTCTTCGGAATTTCAGACTTCTGGTCTAAACTTTTCAATGCACAAATTTGTCATAAGTACACAGATATACAAATCTGTCTCCGATATAAGCAGCAAGCCAGTTACACAAAACTGAATGCATATAGAATACATGAGGGCCGGCGTAGTGAGCAATGTTTGCTTTTCTTACCCAAGTTCTCGATTTGTGTCAAGACTACTGGCTTGACTTACAACCCCTTTTTTTTTATGCTCAAATATCGGTACTAAATGCCCCAAAGTTCATTCCTTTTAAGGAATTCTCACGACTGAATAACTCATGCCTGCCAATTATTGCAATGCATCTAGATGGGCATCACGGTTAGAACTCCATGTCTAAACCTTTTTGAGCTTCAAGTTAAGACAACTCAAATGTAATTGCCCATTAAAGAGTGCCCTTTTTAGTCGGCCATGTAAACTTTTTCGGGCGTTTATAAGTTTTTATGTCCCGAATTCAGACTTCAGGTCTGATTTGTTGAATAAAGTGCTACTCTTAATGATAAATATGAAAGCTGTGGCATATTAAGAAGCATTTAAAGTAAACATACAGCATTGAAGGAAACAAAAGAATAAATAATCAAGTAAAGTGCAATAATGAGAATTGAATAAGTGAAATAAAGTATTAGAAACTTCAGTCCTTAAATAAATTGAATTTTGCAATAAAATATAATAACATTGCTACTTCTAGTAAATTAACAATAAAAATAACAGTAGATAAAAAATAAAACGAGAATAACAATAAATGATAATGGACAGATGACAAAATAATTAACATATTAAAACTATCTTTATTTTTTATGTTAAAGACCTATCAAAGTGACAAACACAAAACATACTCATTAGATAGTTATATTATAAATTAAGATAAATAAATATATAAATAAATAAACACAAAAATAAATAAATACGATCATAAAGTATCAGAGTATATTTGTGCTGATAACGTGTTAGAAATAAGTGAAGATTTTACCGTAATAAAAACTGGGTGTAGATAGGAAGAGCAAGCTAGAAGACCTATTGATTGATAAAGAAAAATAGCATTAATATAGTATGAGTAGGAGATGACGAGATGACAGCTTGAAATGGTTACTGCAGGGTTAGAGCACTGGGGCCGTGGAAGAGAGAAAATTGGGAGGAGTGCAAACGAAGTTAAACTGGTAAAGCGAAAGGAATTTCATTAACTTTTTATATTAGTCGTTTACAAGCGAGTAACCAGAGGTACATATAGAAGGGCTTCACCGACTCACCACCTCCTTACCCAATAAACAATAGATTATTGTACGGTAACGATGAAAGAGGTGAAAAATATCTAACTATTTTATAACGATGTGTATAATTTTGGAAATGAAATTGATATGTAGCGAAAATAACTTTACTTTTACGTAATTTTTCCGGTTAAAACTCATTTTAATAGACATAATCTTTTTTTTTTTTTTAAATCTTGGGGGGCTACAACCCAGCCAAGCCCGCTATTCAAGGGAATTTTCCATTTGCTTGAATGGCTGATTGTATAAATCAATTTTTAAACTGGTGGTCACTGAATTGTGATGCTAAAATGATTAGAATTCATTAATTGTTTAATATAGAGTTAAATTAGATAAGATGATTTTTTTTCTTTTAATTTAGTTTCGGAAATGAAATTGATATGCGGCAAAAATCCCCTTTATTTTTCCAATTTTTCCCAATTAAAACTCAACTTACAAGACCTAATCTAATAAATTCTTTTTTTCAGAAATCTTAGGCGGTTACAACCCAGCCAAGCTTGCTTTTCCAGGGGCATTTGGGCTTCCTCGGTTGTATAAATCAATTTGTAAACAAGAGGTCACTGAATTGTCATGCTAAAATGATTGGATTAGAATTCATTAATTGTTCAATAAATTACGTTAAATTAGATAAGATTAATTTTTTTTTTCTTATTTAGTTTTAGGTTGTATCTTGTTTTCTGCTTAAATTTTCTTCGTATATTGAGGTTCCACCAAAAAAAGAAATTGTTTATTTTGCTTTATTAAATATATATATATATATATATATATATATATATATATATATATATTCACACACACAAACTGTTGGTGTGCTGTGGTTCCTTTATAGGGTCCTTGCTGAAACTTGAAACTTGTTATAAGGTTATTTCTGCTGCTTAAGTTAGACTTCAAATTAATTTCACATATCCAAAAGTTGACCAAGCCTTGAAAAATAACATTCAAAGGGTATTGAAGTATTTTCATTTTTGCTTGCCATCCATCAAGATACCTAACGGCCTACCTATAAAGGTCATTTAAATACAATTCTAAAAGGGTTAATCACCAGAACCCCCCAGGTTTTGCCTTACTTTCACCTATATTCACTGCTTATCATTTTGCATCACTGCTTACCCCTCGCTTTTCATAAAATCATCATGTACACCATTCTGTTAATTTTTCCATTAAATGAGATCACTTTTCCATCCAAAACCATTACAATTACTAAATTGCCCTTTGAAAAAATTTCTCCCCTTCTAACTTTCTCTTTGCTTCGTCTTCTCCATCATCCATACCAAAAATCCAGAAATACATTGTCGCCAACCATTCCTTAGCAGACAAATGTAAACTAGAAAAAAATTAAAATGATAAAAATTGGTGACTAACAACCAGTAACCACAGAGCAAAACACTTCAAAGATTTGATAAGATAAATTAATCAACGCCCCAACACAACAAATCAATCCAAAGATCAAACAAATAACCACAGCAACACATTCCGAAACCAGTCCCTCTCTCATGAAACAATGAACTCAACAATCTGCGGGAGAAGATTGCAAACTTCTCTGTTGCTTCCCATCATATACGTTCAACCCCAAGAACTCCATCTCCCTCTCCACTGTCCGATCCTCCTCCACCACCACACACATCTTCCACCTGCCAAAATATTCAACCGACAAGCAAAGAAACCCATTCAAGCCACATCTGCCACCAGAGAAATAAACCATTCAACCATCAACCAAAAAATAAGCTATTTAATCCAGCCGAGAGAGAGAGAGAGAGAGAGAGAGAGAATCCAATGCACCACCACCACCGAGAACCCATTCAAGCCAAAGTCGCTGTAACACCCATACCCGCCATGAGCTTCTACTAGTTACCTTCACCATCAACACAACAAATCGAGGCCACTACCAATCTGGGCTATTTTTGATGGTACAAATCAAAGAGAAGAGCAAGATGAGAGGAGAGAAATTGAGAGGCGAGGTGAGGGTGAGGGCTCTTAACAATCAATTTCGAGAAACGCAAGTGGTTGAGGACGAAACAGGGGAGGACCAGCAGAGGTGGCCTTGATAGAGGAAAATGGAGATAGCAGACCGTTGTGAGCGGCTCAGCATGAGAGACGTTGGACGCGTGAAGGAGCACCGAGAAGTGTTGAAGTGGAGCCGAAAGGGGCTGGAAGCAAAGCTTACGACGTCGTGGCAGTAGGTGGAACCATGGAGGAGAGACTACCTTGGAAGTGGAGTCGGAGGCGGCTGGGGTTCTTTGAACGGTCGAAGGAGAAGTAGATTTGGGGTTCTTAAATTTCAAAATTATTGTGCATTATGAAATGACTATTTTGTCCCTCACTATTCAACATAATTACAAGTACTTAACAGAAAATCTGACGGAATGGCTCTCCATGATAAATTTTGAAAATGTTCGGGGTATCCGATAATGAAAAATGACAAATAGTGAATATAGATGAAATTAAGTTAAAACCAAGGGGGGTCTGTGTGATTAACCCAATTCTAAAATGTGGGGTCATCATTAATTCGATTAAATCTTATAGTCATCCATAAAATATTTTCATACTAAAAATTATACAAATACAACTAACTCTACAATTAATTTTTTCTATTTTGATATGACATAATATGATTAGATGTTATTCTTCATTGAGATTTATTGCAGTTATTCTCATTTATTATATAACTTTATTCATCCCATATTATAACATCATGTTAAAATTATAAAACAAGTCCATGGTTGATGTCGATGTTTGGATGCTATTATTCTGTTACCTAACCAACGCTTGTCTGGCCTGCTTGTCTATTATTAGCTTATAAACTGTATTCTAACAAATAGAATAGCGATTTTATATATGTTTCATAGTAAAGAATTAGAAGTTAAATAATGCTCTGTGGGTTAATACAAAGTTGGGGTCAAAAGACAATGACCCAGTTCGTCAATTTCACATTAGGTTAGCATGTTAAGATTGACTTTAATTTTATTGGCATTAATTTGGAGCCATCAACAATCTGTTTAATTATCTTGTCCGCGCTGTAATTTAAACATGACGTCGAACGTGTGTTAGGTAGATGTCTTTGTTAAATTATATGTAAATGGAGTAAAATGAGTTTTAAGTATACATTATATGTTGAATTAAATTTGTTAAATATTTAAACTGGTTAAGCTTTTGGCATGTCCTATTAAACAATTTATGAATCACTCATTTAACAACCAAGCGCATAGTGGCTTATATACGGTTGATTGTAAATTGAAACCGCACCAAGTCTACTATTAATTTAAACTCAAACAAGAAAATTGCAATCACTACTAAAGCCTGCCTTCTGTTTTCCGTCTCCCTTTCACAATCTCTAGAGGCTTTCAGTTTCTTTCTATTGAATCATTTCAAAGCTCAAAACTAACCCATATCCCGAAAGGGCCGAGTTTTCTTGCTTACTTCCATCAGGTGAGTGCTTATATATTGTAACTTCCTATGAACCTAATAACTTTCAACAAACACTAAAACCCTTCATTAAATTTGGTCTTTTGTGGAGTTTGAAACTAGTATGAGGTTTATCTTGTACCATTTCTTGATGTTATTTTACTTTTCTGTGTCTTCGCATGGTGTCTTTGCGTTGAGTAAAGATGGGATGACTCTGTTTTCACTCGAGTCACTGGACCTCTGTGCCAAGTTCCACAAGCTCAAGCTGGAACAGTTCAGATTCCACTTCCTGCAAATAGGTGGTATAGGATCTGACAATGACAAAAATGTGGTCTTTCTAAACCTCATAAAGTTATGCCATTTCTGGGCAACTTGGACCTGAAACTGTAAACTTGAAACACTTGAAGACCATTAAACGAGTTTTAATAATTTCTCTTGTCCAATTCCTAGGAATATTTGTGGCTTTAGCGAGCTTTTTGCTTTAGATTTATCTGGCAGCAGGCTGCCAGATACCACTCCTGAGTCAATTGGGAATTGGGGTAAATTGGAAATCCTACTTTTGAGTCATAATCAACTGGTGGGATTTTTGCCTGAGAGTCTAAACAATCTTGAAGACCTTGTCACGTAAGATCTTCTTAATGACAGTCGTTGAGGGTAGCGTCGCTTTTGGTTCTAGCAAATGCAAGAATTTGAGGAAATCGGTTCTCTCATATAATAGCTTTAGTGGAGGGATTCCGCAAGTTTGGGCAACCGTAGTAACTTAGAAATTCTACGCATTGTACAGAACAACTTAACGGGCACTATCCCACCTTCTGTTAGGCTACTAGATTAGCTTTCGATTCTTTACCTAGCAGAAAATTGTTTGTTTGGGAAAAGCCCACCAGAACTAGGGAATTGCAAGTCCTTGGAACGATTAAAGTTGTACGCAAACCAACTTGAGGGTGAAATTCCGGAGGAACTGGGGATGCTAAGTCAGTTAGAGCACCTTGAATTGTTTGAAAACCAGCTAAATGGTGAAATTCTGCTTAGCATTTGGACAATTCCTACCCTGAAGTAACTCTATCTTTATAGGAACTCTCTTTCTGGGAAGCTACCTTTGGAATGACTGAACTCAAGACAACTGGAGAAAATTTTGTTCTATGATAACCAGTTCTCCGGTGACATACCGCAAAGTCTTGGAATCAACAGTAGCTTACTGTGGATAGATTTTATCAACAATAAGTTCACTGGTGAAATGCCGCCGAATCTTTGCTTTGGAAAATAATTACAAATTTTAAATATGGTTATGAATCAGTTTCATTGCCCCATTCCTTCTGAATATGGAAGCTGTTTGACGCTCGAGAGAGTGATCCTCAGACAGAGTAAACTTAGAGGGGTTCTCCCTGTTTTTGCCAAAATTCCAAACCTTTATCACCTGGACATCAGCAGAAATAACATCACAGGAGCAATTCCATCAAGTTTGGGAAACTTTACTGATCTCAATTTTATTGATTTCTCCTGGAACAAGTTTACGGGGCCTGAACCTCTAGAGCTAGGAAATCTTTTGAATCTTGTTGAATTATATCTGTCACACAACCTTTTGATAGGATCTATACCATCGAGCTTCGTAAATCTTGTAAATCCTGATACTTTGGATCTTTCACACAATCGGTTGGAAGGTTCTATTCCATTGATGTAAGCAATAACAAAATAATAACTGTTCTTTTCTCTATTATTTTAATTTTTGTTTTCTCTTAATGCTTGTTTAACTTTGAATAATAGGGATATTTTTTTTTTCTGACAAATTTACTAAAGTTGACTCTAAACGTATTTTGAGGACGTGGAATTAACAATTGCATCAGCTTTCTCTCTTTTTCTTTCCGCTTTCCAAATTTGCGGAAGCGATTTTATTCACTATATAATTATAAGTTACACATCCTAAATTTATAATTGCCAAGTTGATTATGTGATTATATAATAAAATGATGGTAGACATGTAGAGGTAAATTAATTTCGATTATTTTAATATAAAATTTGGAATAAAATTTTAAGGTAATACTGAATATACCACAAACTCATATAACGTGATGACAATATCAATAGAAGTACCAATATCAAAATGTGAATCGTATAGGGTTTCTTTTTTTTTTTTTAAGAATATCTAATTTAAAGAAAATGAAATTCTAACTCTATTTACAACTAGTTGAATTAATCAAAAGAACAAATATATGTCAAAATATTAATTAGTTATATACAATAAGTGAAAAAAAAAATCATAACAAAAGGTGAAACACTAAAAATGAGCATAATTGAATAGAATAAATCTAAACATATACAAACAATCCATATAATAATCTTCATACAATCTAATTTAATATAATATGATTGGATGTATAATTATTACATTGTTTTTTAATTTTATTCATTTAATGTTTAATTGTTATCCATCAAGCAAAATTTAGCTAAATTAGGTTGTATAATTTGATTATATGGGTTGATTGTTATGTGTAAACTACTCATTTGAATAATAATATCTCCCACAATTTTGTTTATATTGTATATAATTAACTGGATTTTTATTGTATATAATTAATTGTGGATTCCAAGATTTAGATTCATGAGGCTTCATGAAGTGCTTCTCTAAGGCTAAACTTTAATGTGTCCATTAATTCTATAAAGAATGTCTCATTTTTCATTTCCATCCTATAAGAATGATAATATGTGATTCGTATTTCAAATAGGTATAAATACAAGATCTATGGGATAACTAACTTCTTGAAAAATGGCTCCACCCGTCGGGTTTTCAACTCGCTAGTTTATTTGTTAGCTTTAAAGAAATACTATAGTTGATACTTTTTTCATTATCAATCTAATTTAATGTATTTTTAATGTTCCACTAAGCATTTGGCTTTTATAATGCTAAAGATCATGGGCGGAACTAGGGGATGGTTGGGCTGGGCCAAGATTTTGTGGAAATAATCACTAAATTTGATCAAAATATTTTTAGAGATCTCATATAAATATATTTAGATCAGCCAAGATTTTGTACAAAAATGACAATTTTCTTATAATTAGTAAACAATATATAGATATCTAATATACTCATATTTAGTTCAATCAAAATTTAATAAAATGTAGTTTATACGAAAGTTGATTGGATTTAATGATTAGTATAAGGTGAAAATCATATTATATATATTTTACCACGTTTAAATTTTATTTTTATTAATGGGTGAAAATAAAAAATATAATATATTTATAAAAAATCAATCTTATAATTATTTTAGCCTACCCAGAAGAGAAATTATAGTTATGGCCCTGCTGAAGATATAGTCAAACCATTCATTCTAATTAGTGTTCTAGGGCTGTGAGGCCCTGTATTCACAAGCCCTTGAGTAGTCATATCTATGTTAACTTTGTTAGTCCTTCTACAAATATGCATGAAACTCCATAGCACAAAATTTAAAGTAAAATATGAAAAATATCCCAAATTTAAGTGTAGATTGTAAATAAACTGATTTTTTGAAATTTGCATATTATAACCCACAAGCGAACCTTCGCTTAGACCGGGGGCCTAGGCCTCCACTGAAAATTTAAAATTCTCTGATATCTCTTAAGTTTTAAGAGTTAGAAAATATACCCCTATATAAAAAAATACTTGATTTTAACAAATATATTTTTATATAAAAATTATTTTATTTTAATAAATATATCTCTTACCCTTGAATTCACCCTTAATTTTGGATGTATATCTCCTACTCTTAAATTTACCCTTTGTTTTGGGTGTTGTTTTTATCAAAACCTCTCAGAGTTCCATAATTAGATGAATTCATTCATGGTGCCTCCATTTTATATTATTACATGATTGAAATATCGTGATATATATATTCATATAATTTATTTGGTAGCCATTTAGAATATACACAATCAAAATGGATTTGAAAGATTATTACAATATATATACTACAATCTAAATTTTTATAAGTATTCTTTGAACTCAATTCATCATCAATATATTAATTTACATAGAATCTTAAATTTAGATGATTAAATAGTACAAAGAAAAAGAATTGTCTAGCTATAGAATATCAAAATCCAAATATTAAATTTTAAATAATAACCAAAAGACATTAAAGCTTTTATATAGATTAGAAGACTTTTCAAAACTATAATATATAACTTAAGTCTTGCATGTGTGTGTGTGTGTGTATATATATATATATATATTCAAAAATAAAAAAATAATTTACTTTTAATTTATATGAAAATTATTTTAAATATAATTAAATCTTAATTATTAATTTAGCTACATACTTAATTTTAAACTATGTGGTGCCCACTCTAAAGAAAATTTCTAGGTCCGCCACTGTAAGAAGGGTTTACTTTATTTGTATGAATGTGTGTGTGTGTGTGTGTGTGTGTGTGTGTGTAGATATATATATGTATGTATGTATGTATGTGTGTGTGTATGTATGTAAATAGAGTTTGATTTGGTTCTAGACTAAACTCAATTCCAACAGAGAAAATGAATAAATAAAATTTCAACATAAAAATGGTAAGAGTTGTTATATTCGGCCTCCATTTTTTATCCCATTAGCCCTCATCTTAACATTAAATAAGGACATAATTGTAATAAAAATTTAAGATATAAGATAATGAATATTTAGTTAATTAATTAATTTAATAAAAACTCTTAATTCTTTCTTATATATCTCTATTATTTTTTCTTATTTTCTCTCCAAGACAATCAATGACCAAACTCACCTCTCTCTCTGTCGCACACGCCATCCACCTTTCCCTCTTCCATTTCCATATTTTTTCTTCTCAAATTTATTAAAATTTATTTATCTTTCTTTTTTTTTTTAAATTTCAATCACTGATCCAACGCATACCAAATCATCCATTTTTCTTTCTTTCTCCCTAAGAAATATTTGATTGATTTTTTTTATATGAGCTAGAAGAATTTAATAATATATGATAACAAATTGATTAATATTAAGACCATCACTTTTTCTTTTCTATGTATCATTGATAGTAAACAGAGATTGAAAAAATTAAAGACTATTAAGATTAAATAATAATTTAAGTAGAAATTAAATGATAATTTAATTAACCTTGTATCAAATAAGAAGTAGATGAGATAAAAAAAAAGAAAGTTAATTGAAGATTAAATGAGAATTTAATTAAGCTTACGATAAATATATCTAAAATTGAATTTGAGTTTTTTGATAAATTATCTAAATTATAATTTTATCCTTACTAAATAAGAGATGGGGGCTAATAAGATGAAAAATAGGGGCTTAATAGAACTATTCAAATGATAAAGGTCTACTTCTTTAATCTTAAAAGTAAGCGAAAACCACTAAATTATATCTATCAATATGTATATATTGTAATCCTTGAAATTAAAGAAGGAAACTATAGTTGCAAGGGTCTAATTACTTTTTTACTTCTCCAAATTTTTAATTTATTTATGAACAAAAGGATAAATGCAAGTTTTTTATTTCCCTTAAAGTTTCACAAAATAGTAGTTTCACCTTTGAAGTCTCAAGATAAAATGAGCTATAAATCTAAAAGAGTAATGATAAACTTACAACATTTATATAACATATATTCAACAACATGACATGTCAACCTACATGGTTAAAGTTTTTTTTTTTTTTCTAATATAGTATGAATCCAAAATGGGCCAAAGATAAAAGCTTGGGCAGCAAATTGTCCCACCGAAGAAGCTCTTTCCTAGGCTCCTTTATTTTATTTTATTTTTAATATTAAGCATTATTCTCACCAACAACATTCTTTTTCTAATATAGTTAAGACAGATAATGTAACATTCTTTTGGGTCTAGATGTCAATTGAATCTACAGAAAATAAATAAATAAAATTTCTATACATCTACTTCTTTAATATTAAACTGAACTAAACTCACCAAAATACATGCCTAGATTTTGACCGTTTGAAATCAAAGAAAGGAACAATAGTTAAACAGGACTGTGGTTCATTTTGCTTTTTGAGTTTTCTGAAATTATAATTTATTTACGATAATAAAAAGGGTAAATGCTATTTCTTAATAGTTTCACTTTTAGAGTCTCGTAAAATTGAACTCCATTTTTTAATTTTTTTATTAAAATATAGGAACTTCAAATTTAGAGGCTGATTATTTTCTCATCTTAAGTCCGAATTTTACTTCATCTCAGATTTTAGACTTTTTTGTATTGATTATTTTTTGGAATGAAGACTTTTTATTAGTTAAAAACATCTAAATAGAAAAAATATATTTTCTAACTTTTATATAAATATAAAAATATCTGAATAGATTGGCTCTTTTTTATGTTCTAAAACACCCTTAAAAATTTTATTTAATTCCTATTTTGTTAAATCATTAAACTATCTTTTCCTATCTTTGAACCTTTGAGCAATTGCAATATTATAATACTAAAAAAGATTAATAATGTTGGTGTCAACGTGTGACACTCTTGCACGTGCCATACACATGATAATTATGGACCAACTTGTGATCAAAATATTGTGTTATATTGTTTCTTATTTTATTGTTTCTAAAAGTATGATTTAGGAAATACTTGATTCATAATGAATATCTCTTTAGATTATGATATTATTTGATGTATCCTAGTTAAATTAAGAGTATATTTATTTGTGTCCTATTTCATTTATGAGATTGCTTATATCACTTCGTAAAGTATTGTTCTTTATCCTAATTTGAGTTTGATTTAGATTTTACAGGATTTTGGAGAGATAGCACAATCAGATATTACACTGTATATAATGTTATTTTACATAACTTATATAGTGGTGTATGTCACGATACTCGAAGAATTAGAGGAGAGCTTCAACGCAAAATAGGGAATACTTCTTTGATTTTATTTTATGAGTATTTTATTCATATATGAGAGGTTATGATCATGCATGAATTTTAATTAGGTCTGTCTGAGTTAGTATACACTTGAGAGAAATTGCGAGTTGAGTGTTTATGTAAGTCAGTGTTAGACATCGTAGTTATATTTTACTTAATAGTGCATTGTTAAGTTGTCAAAGACAAAGAGTAAATAGTGTTACTAGAGCTTAAGATCTTGGCGAGATTTTGTTTTACAAAGATTAGGTCAGTGTATGAAAGTGAGTCAACACTATAAACGATCATAAAGATTGTACAAACAAGAACTTAGTAAATTGCAGCTCTAAAGCTGTCCATAGGTATAGGTTTTATAACCGAATAAGGTAAAATCCTCTTGTACCATTTTCCTTTATGATTAACTATTGTATTGCACATAGCTTATACTTCCAGATCTCACAATTGGTATAAGAGCAAGTTCACTAACATAGAAATGAAGAAAGATCACATTGATTTAGAGGAATGGAGTTTATTTGTAATGGAGGATCTGGAACACAACCACTTTTTCTTGATTATGGTAATTATTCACATTAGAAAGTAAAAATGATGATATGTATCAAATCTCTTGATAACAGGGCATGGACCAGTGTACTCAAAGGATGGACACCACCAACAAGATTGAATGCTTTCGGTGATTCTAAACCCAAACCTAAGGAGGAATGGACTGATGAAGAATACCGACGTTCAAGTTGGAACTCAAAGGCTCTTAATACAATTTTTGCTGCTGTGGACTTAAATAACTTTGGACATATTTTAAGGTGCAAAGTGGCTAAGGAAGCTTGGAACATTCTTGAGGTAAAACATGAAATACTGCTTCTGTTAAAAGATCTAAAGTGATTAGATTAAATCCATAATTTGAGAAATTAATGATGCATGAGAATGAGTCGATTTCTTATTTTTATTCTAAGTTATGTCACATCATCAATTCTACATATATGCTTGGCAAGACTTTTACTGATGCCAAAATTGTTAGCAAAATATTTAGATATGTCCTAAATAAATTTCAGCCTAAAATTTCAGCTATTGAGGAAGTTAAAAATACTGATGAGATGAGGGTTGATGAACTGATTGACATTCTTCAAAACTTTATCATAGTGCTAGAAAACAAAGAGGAAAGAGTATTGCATTCAATGTTAAAACTGAAAAATTTGATGATGAAAGTAATTATGAACTTGATGAAACTGATTCTAAACAGATTACTTTTCTAACAAAAAATTATGTCAAGTTCATGAAGAAGAATTTTAGGAAAAGGAATCAAGGAAAGCCATTAAACTCGAATGAAGACAAGTTCAGAAAATTTAACGAGGAGAATAACAAGAAGAAATTGAAGCAATCTAAGAAGAAAGAACAAATTCAGTACTACAAATGTTCTGGTTATAGGCATATTCAATAGGAATAATTCCAATTTGCCTCCTGAGGTTAGGTGTAAAGAAAATTGAGGACCTCAATTTTCTGAAACCTAAATTTGCCCCATGAGGTTACTGTAGCACCGTTAGATTTAACAGAAAATGTATTAAATAGTAACTTAATGCTTTATAAACCATTTAGAAAAGTGTATTATAGTCTATTTTACTGCTTATTAGCATTAAATTATTATTTAATACATTTTTTGTTAAATCTAATATTAACATTAAGTTATTATTTAATGCATTTTCTGTTAAATCTAACGGTTTAATACATTTTCCGTTAAATCTAACGGTGCTACAGTAACCTCAGGGGGCAATCTTAGATTTCAGAAAACTAAGGTCCTCAATTTTTTTTAGCCTAACCTCAGGGAGCAAATTAGAATTATCCTTATTCAATATGAATGTGCTAATCTCAAAAAAAAAAAAAAAGAACAAAGGCATAACAACTACTTGGAGTGATGATTCAGAAACTGATTCAGAAGATCAAGAATGCACGAGTAATTTTGTAGCTTTTACAGTATCTAAAGCTGATAAAGGGAAAGCTGTTATGTCTAGCATAACAGAAAAGTGCAGAACTGATGATGAAAATTCAAATATAGAAGATGATCCAGAATACTATGAAGAACTGCAAGAAACTTATAATGCACTTTATGGTGAATAGCTTAGTCAAAAAGAAGAAATCAAATCTTTGAAAAAGGAGATTGAAGTGCTGAAATATGAAAAATTTTATGTTGAAAACTGCATCACAGAACTGAACTTGCCTTGACAGACAAAACAACACATATTAAGAAAATTATAGCAGAATTGGTTGAGAGCAAAAAACGTATTTATCAACTTTTAATTAGGTCAACAAAACTTGATTAGATCTTGCATCTTGGAAGAGACAATTCCAACAAACATGGATAAGAGTATATAGAAGGTAATGTTGTATCCTCATCAACAACAGTATTTGTGAAAGCTTCAACATGAGGTAAAATTCTGAATCTAGCTCAAAAAAGTTAAGTCGTAGTTCAAAAAGCAATGAAGCATTTGTTTCCTCTCTAAGCTCTTTCAAATACAGTCCCGAAAAAGTAAGGAAATTCATTCCTACATGTTATTTTTGTGATGCCAAATGGCATATTAGACCTAGGCGTTTTAAATTATTGAGTCTTTTGCATAACAAGTTAAAACAATTCAAGCAGTTACGAAAGACACAAATGCAATGGGTTAAGAAAGAGAAAACAGTCTGCAATGTTCTTTTACTACGCTTAAGTATTCTTCTAACGATTTGTGATATTTTGACAGTGGTTTTTCCAAGCATATGACTGGAAATAAACAATTTTTAAAATATTTTAATTTTTGTAGGGAAGAAAATGTCACTTATGGTGATGGAACAAAGAGTGAGATTATTGGCAAAGGCACTTTGAATATCAAAGGCCTACCAGAATTCCAAAACATCTTGCTAGTTGAAGGTTTGAAAGCTAATCTAATTAGTGTTAGTCAAATATGTTATGACAATTATGCTGCTAATTTCACACAAAACAAATGCACGGTTTTAGACAATCTTGGTAAATGCATTTTAGAAGGAAATAGATCTTCAGATAATTGTTATTTGGTAAAAATTGTATTTCATGCTAGGATCTCGGATTTAGAATTGTGGCAACAAAAATTAAAACACTTAAATTACAAAGACTTGGTTAAATTAACTAAGTTAGTTGCTATAAAAAGAGTTCCTAAATTTGATGACAAAATCAATGGAATTTGTGACCAATGGGAAAACAAATTGGAAGTGTAGACAAATCAATCCCATATCTTAGCACATCTAAAATATTTGATTTACTTCACATGGATCTTATAGGTCTCATGCAAATTAAAAGAATTTCTAGTAAACGATACATATTTGTCTATGTGGATGACTTCTATAGATATACTTGGGTTGATTTTATTAAAGAAAAATTTGACACTTTTGAAGCTTTCAGGAATCTTTGTGTTAAGCTTGAAAATGAGCAAAATATGAGCATTGGCAAGATAGTGAGGATAAGAAGTGATCATGGCAAGGAGTTTGAAAATATTAGCTACGCTGACTTTTGCAAATATCATGGAATTGAACATAATTTTCAGCTCTCAAAACTCCTGAACAGAATGGCATTATGGAAAGGAAAAACAGAATTCTTTAAGAGATGGCTAGAGTGACGCTCAATAGCAAGAAATTGACCAAAAGGCTATGAGCTGAAGCAATAAGCCCTGCTTGTTGTATTTCAAATAGAGTTTTTTTAAGACCTGACAATAACCAGGCATCTTATAAAATTTTGAAAGGAAGAAAACCTATTTTGAAATATTTTCATGTTTCTGGATGCAGGTGTTACATTTTAAATGACAGAGAGCAGTTAGGAAAATTAGATCTCGAAAGTGATGAAAGAGTTTTTGAGGGATATGAACAGAAGAGCAAAGCTTATTGAGTTTATAATATTTGAACTGAGTTAATTATGAAATCTGCAAACGTAGTATTTGATGATCTAGATGATTATACAAAGTACTCACATGAAGAAAGCATAACCAGCTTCATAGAGGATGCAGAAAGATCAGTACCAGATAGCAATAGCTGCAAAGAAGATTTAATTATGAAAGAAGAAATAACTAATTTTACATCGAACACAACTACATCTGACAAAACAAATCTGAACAGAAATTCAATTAGAAATGAAGATGAAAGAAAAGATTCACTCTTTTGGATAGAAAAGGCACATCCAACCAGCTCAATCATAGGAACTCTAAATGGAATGATAAAAACTAGGAGCAATGTAAGAAATTAGGTAAGATTTGCATGTTATGTTTCATTAGTTGAACCAAAAAATGTGAAAAAAGTCTTAAAAGAAGATGTTTAGATCTAGACTATGCAAGATGAATTTAATCAATTTAAAAGGAATGAAGTATGGGAATTAGTTCTCAAGCCAGAAAATGCAAATGTCATTAGAACTAAATGGATAGTCAAAAATAAAACTAATGAAAGTCGTCAAATAGTAAGAAATAAAGCTAGGCTAGCAGCACAAGGTTACACACAAGTAGAAGGCATATACTTTGATGAAACCTTTACACCAGTAGATGGACTTGAGTTAATCATATTACTACTTGCAATTGCTTGTTTGCTTGATTTTAAATTGTATCAAATGGATGTTAAAACAGTCTTTTTAAATGACTATCTTAATGAAGAGGCTTTTGTTGAACAGTCTAAAGGATTTGAAGATCCTAAACATCCTGATTTTGTGTACAAATTGCATAAAGTTTTGTATGATTTGAAACAAGCTCCTAGAGCTTAGTCTGAAAGGTTGACAAACTTTTTGATAAAGAGAGGTTATAGTAGAGGCAGCAATGATAACACTTTGTTTATCAAATATGCATTTAACTATTTTATTGTTGCTCAAGTATATGTAGACGATATTGTGTTTGGATCAACTAACAAAGGCAAAACTGATGAGTTTGTTAAGCTGATGCAGGAAGAATTTGAGATGAGCATGGTAGGAGAATTAAATCTCTTTCTTGGATTACAAGTAAAACAAATGAATGATAGATATTCACATCTCAATCAAAATATGCTAGAAACTTTGTAAAAAAATTTGGACTTAAGAATACAAAACCAATGAAAACTCCTATCAATACTAACCTAAAACTTTTAAAAGATAATTCAAGAAAAGATGTTGATGCAAATTTATAATAGAAGCATCATTGACAGTTTGTTATACCTCACAACAAGTAGACTAGACTTAGGTTTTAGTGTAGAACTTTGTGCAAGATTTCAAGAAAATCTCAAACAATCACACCTGACAGCAGCTAAAAGAATCATAAGGTATGTGTATGGAACTTATGATTATAGGATATTATTTTCTAAAGATACAAAATGATTGTCTGGCAGGGTTTAGTGATGCTGACTGGGTAAGAAATGCAGATGACAAGAAAAGCACATTAGGTGGATGTTTTTATCTTAGTACTAACTTAGTTTCTTGGTACAGCAAAAAGCATAGTTCCATCTCTTTATCTACTATAGAACCGGAATACATAGCAGCAGGAAGTTATTGCATACAACTACTATGGATGAAGCAAATGCTAAGTGATTATGGTATTGAACAAAAACTCATAACTGTGTTTTGTGATAATACTAGTGCTATAAACATTTTAAAAAATCCAGTTCAGCATTCTAGAACAAAACATATTGACATAAGATACTATTTCATAAGGGAGCTTGTAAAGTCTAAGGTGATACACATTGAACACATCCCACTGATAAACAATTAGCTGACTTGTTCACTAAGGCATTAGATACAACAAGATTTCAGAATCTCAGAAAGGTCTTAGGCATTTGTCAGTTTTCTAAATAAGCATTGCTTTTGGTTGTATTAATTATATATGCAATGTCATAAGTTTTCTTCTAATTAAGCATGTATGAGATGTACTATAAAACTATGTGAATGTTAAGATACTAGTTTAAAATAAAAAATACAGAGAGGACTACCAATATATGATGTGTGAAAAAGCCATCATTAAGAGTAACTGAAGGTATCTAAGAAATAGTTAAAGTCACCCACTCAAATAAAAAGGGCTACCTCAATATTGTGTAAAAGCTATTGTGTTTATTCATAATCCAATGTGATTAATTCTTTGTGAATATGTCAAAATAATATTTTTGTCATCTTAATTGAGTGAAAAATAAAGGTAAACAGCTTTTATATGAAGATTATAAACAGCTCTAAAATATGCTTCTTTAGAATAATTCATATGATGTCCAGATATTGTTGTTACATTAAATGTAATTGTTTTTAGCTATGTTTTTCATATCACATGATGCTTTTATGCCTAACTAAAATTTAACTTTCTTGTGTGTCCATGTTTCAAAATGCCATGTCAGCTTTATTGGATTGAGGGGGAGAGACTTCAGTGGCAGGAATCTTAACTCTATTAGAATTCCTTATTAATGGAAATCAAATTTTGAATTTCTCTTATTAATGATATTAATGAGTTTGTTTTGGAAAAGGAATCAAAATTTGAAATTTTATGGGAAATCAAATTTTGTTAAAACTCAATTTCTTCCCAAGTATATCACAAACATAGTTAGGGCTATTTTTGTTCATATCACAGTCCATCAATTTTGCATTCCATCCTCTCTCTTTGTCTCGTTTCTCTCTCTATTTCAGAAAACCTTGCAGCGCTTAAAACCTAACAATGGCATCCTCATCTGAATCTATAAAGAACACCAGCGCTACATCTTCCTCAAACAATTCTGGTCACAATAGTAATGATAGCTCTCAGTCATCTTAGTCTCAATAGTAGCATACAGAGATCCCAATTGATCCCATAATGAGTAAAGATGAGTCAATCCCAGTTAAGCGAAGGAAGGACAAAGTGAAGCCAAAGTTTCACAAGTTCCTTACAGCAGCTATCAAGTAAAATTTCTTGAAGTACACATCAAAGAGGAAGTTACAAATTGAAAGGCCAGTGAAGGTAATCAACTTCAACAAGTATTGCCTAAATGAACTACTTGAGTCCATTTACTGGATTAGAATGATAAACAACTTCCTACCCCCTGTGAAGTCTTTGATTCAAGAATTTTATGCAAATATAACTGCTTTAATTCATGACCCAAAGAGCTTTTATTATCAGAAAGTGTATTGTAGAGGGAAATTTGTGAAATTTTCACCGATTGTTATCAACACTTTCTTTGACATACCCATTGGTAGTTTGCACTCTGTTGAAGATAATTTTGATAAGGCGATTGTTCTTAAGCAATTGACTAGTCGAGAGGATTTAGTTTAGAACCCAAGAGATGGCGTTGATCAGCAATACCTTAGAGAGAAATATAGGGTTCTACATAAGATTTCCCATTACCCTAGAAGAGCACACTGAGATTTTGTCAAAATCTATTGCAAAAGGATTTTTGCATCGACTACAAGACAAATATGATCTGCCTACCCCTGAACCAAAGCCAAAAAGAGTTCGAAATAATCCTATGAACAATGTGGAAGAGCAGCTTGCTTTGATAAATTCTACTTTGTCTGATATTGTGCAAGATCCAAAGGACATCAAAGCAAAGCAATCTGCATTGGAGAATAAACTTGCAAAAAAATATGTTGCTGTAGAAGAATCATAACCCATGAAAACTGAAGATATGATGCAAGAGCATTCAGCTGAGCCAATACAAGAAGAGGATCAAGTTGAACAACTTGTTGTTGAGACTGACATGACACTAGAAAAGAAAAAGAAGAAAAAGCTATCAGAGAAGAAAGCTAAAGGAGCTGATCTAAAGAGCAAGAAAAATGTCAAATTGGTGAAGTAAAAAACTGACAAGAAAAAGAAGAGAGTTGCAACAGCAGTTCTAGAACTGCATGATGAATCCTTGTCAGATGAACCAGCTCAAGAGAGACCCACAATAACATCACCTTCACCACTTTCTGAAGAAGAACCTAAAAATGCACCAGTTCCTGAAGCAGAACAACCTGTCTTTACACCACCACAGTCATCTCCATATGATGCAGAACATACACCTAATATAAAGCACCTACGGAAACCAGCTCTTGAAGTAGAAACTACAGAGAAAATCACAACCCAGCTTGTAGCAGAATCTCTTATGGATCTATAACAATCTGTTGCTGAGTTTCAGCCTACAGAAACCAATGCAGACAGACTTGACAAGGCAATCCGTAAGATAGTGGCAGAGGTTATAGGATACTTCCTCAGATACAACTGAAGAGCAGGACACTCCCATAGCCTCTGAGCTACCTACTCCTTCCACTACCAGCAAGATGTTTAAAACTACAACTGCCAGCACCAAGAAACGACATAGGCATTTCTCTTCACCTCTTGTTCGCAAATCTGCCTGACATTATTAAGTTTTGGGAACTTATTATAAAATCAAGAGGGAGAAGAAGTTTCTGATTCTGTTCTGATTTTTTTTTTTTTGTGTTTTTGAACTGATTTTGACTTCAAGATAGAAAGGCCATAAGTCACGGAGAATCTTTATATTTGAATTTGAACTGCTTTATGACTTGTGTTTTGATTTGTTACTTTGCAGAATTTATTTTACTGTGTTTTGTATTTTTACCTGCATATTTGACTTGTTTGTTTCTTTGTTTGCCACATTTTATTTAGCTTTGTTTATATAACCTTTGACAGATTTGATTAGCTCTGATTTGTTTTTTAGGACATGTTTAGACATTTTTCTATTATGACTTATTATGTTATGTGGTTTACAACTAAACAGTTGTTATTTCTTTAAGTATGTCATTTTCTGTTCGATGGATCATGATTGCTTATAGTTGCTTTAGACTTATCTTTGTGTGCCATTCTTTGATCAGAAATAGTTTAGTCTTTTCATCACAAGTTGTCAAAAAGAAGGAGACCGTTGGTATCAATGTGTGAAACTCTTGCATGTGGCATGCACATGATAGTTTTGGACCAACTTGTGATAAAAATATTATTTTATATTATTTCTTATTTTATAGTTTTTAGAAGTATGATTTAGGAAGGTCTTAATTCATAATGAATATCTATTTAGATTATGACATTATTTGATTTATCCTAGTTAAATTAGGAGTATATTTATTTGTGTTCTATTCTATTTAAGAGATTGCTTATATATTCCTAAAGTATTGTTCTTTATCCTAATTTGAGTTTGATTAAGATTTTATAGGATTTTAAAGGGATAGCACAATCAAATGTCACACTATATATAATGTTATTTTACTTAACTTATATAGTGGTGTATGTCACGACATTCCAAGAATTAGAGGAGAGCTTCAACACAAAATAGGGAACGCTTCTTTGATTTTATTTTATAAGTGTCTTATTCATATATGAGAGGTTGTGATCGTGCATAAATTTTAATTAGGTCTGTCTGACTTAGTGTACACTTGAGAGAACTTACGAGTTGAGTGTTTATGTAATTCAGTATCAGACGTCGTGGTTATATTTTACTTAACATTGTGGTATTAAATTATCAACGACAAAGAGTGAATAGTATCACTAGAGTTAAAAACCTTGACGGGATTTTGTTTTACAAAGATTAGGTCAGCATGTGAGAGTGAGTTAGCACTATAAAAATAATCCTAAAGATCGTACAAATAAGAACTTAGTGAATTACAGCTCTAATACTATTCGTGGATGTAGATTTTATAACTAAATCGCGTAAAATCCTCTTATACTATTTTATTTTATAGTTAACTGTTATATTGCATATAACTTCGTACTTCCAAATCTCACAATATTATATGTGAGACACATTAATTAACAATTTTTTTTTTTTTTTGCACTATAGTATTTTAATTTTGATTTTGTTGTATTGATTATTTACAAATATTTATACAACACATAAAAATTTATAATCCATATAATACTAAATAAGAGTATAAATGTCAAATTAATACCTTTCAGATATTTTTTGTTATTAAAAAAATCAACTTAAGACTCGTTATTAGATCATAAAAAACAAAAAAACAAAAGTCATATCATTCGTACATTTGTATTTAGATATATTCAGACTTCATTCAAATTCAAACCCATTTAGATTTCAAACAAAAAAACAATCCTCTTACTGTTGAATGTATGTTATTGAAACTGAAGAGAGGAAAGTATATTGACATTTAGTAACCTAAAAGATTTTCTTCTTTCATCTCTAATTAAGTGAAAGATATATATAATTAATGAAATGAATCTAAAAGCGATTCAAGTCGAATGCTTAACATGCATGGGTAAGATTCTCCTACCAAACACGTTATTTCCTTGTCTGCTTTTTAAATCTTAAGCACTATTCCAACAAAAACGATTTTCTTTCTAACTTTATAGTAAATAATTAGAAAGAAATGCTATGTAATTTGAAAGGAGGTAGGGGACCTAGGGTGATGGCGACATGATCAATTATTAAATTATATATATCTTAATGGTACCAATAAGTTAGTTATAGTTATTTATATATCTTAATTACCATACTCATGTTTAGGTTTCTCAACCCATCAAATAATTATATCTTAATTTGTTATAACTTCGTTGACTTGAAATTTTATTTATTAACATTAACACTTAATATGTATTGTTAACTTTAATTTATGACTCATCATAACATGTGTTTTTAACATTCATATTAAAAAAGAAAAAGTAAATTATTTTCTTGTGTTTTAAAAAACTAGTATGGATATTAGTCCAATATATATTAACATATGAAAAAGATAATTAAATTAATTTTTTATCATTAATATTAATTGAGATATTAATTTGAATCGCTTTTTTTAAAAAAAAATATGTAGTCAACTCTTTACAAAAAAATTATGGACGTAGGCATGACATTCACTTTATTGAAAATCCATATAAAAATTGTTAAAGGTAATTTACCAAACAATAAAGGTATTAGTGAAATTCTTCCTTACAAACGATTACTAAATACGCCCTTCGTTGCTTTTTTTTTTTTTTTTTAATATAAACAAAGCCCGCTATTTATAATATATGTGATTTTCACGCAGAGTGGTTGATAAGGACAGATTCAATTATGCTTCATGACAAAGCCCAAGTACAAGTTCACATGCACTTTGATTGTAGAAGCCCACTAGTCCGAAGTCCAAACTCCGAAAGCAGTCTGGAAAAGTGTGGCATAGTCTGACACATTAAAGGGCTCGTTTGGTGGCCCGGATAGCATAGCATAAGAGTTAAGGATTACATTAGTTTTTAAAAAGCCTGTCTTTGGTGCCCATTTAACAAGAGATGGGACTGCATAAAAGTTATACAAACAATGAAAAATTTGATAAAAAGTTATGCATGGGCATAACTTGGGCTTACACGGGATAAGCCGTTGGGGACCAAATGCGCTATTCTCTTTTCGGACAAAAGGCAATATAATATAATTAATAGTATAATTAATTTTATATAAATATAATTAGATAAGGACATTTTAATTAAATAATAAAATACATAACTAATTAATTATACACTTATAAATTAATAATTTTAAAATCTAAACTACTTTTAGATTAAATATTCTTTTTATTTAATATTATTTGTATTGAATATTATTTATATTGAAATAAAATTTAATTTTCATTTAATTTAAATAATTAATTTATATTTATGTATGAACATATTCAGTTAAATATTCTTCATCTTTTTATAAATAAAAAATTCAAATTTATCAAAATTAAATAATTTAAAATACTTATATTAATTTTTGAAGTAATTTAAATTAATATAGAAATATTATTTAAATTAATTATTTTTAATTAAAATTTTGTACAATCCAATACTATATCAAACACAGTATAGTATTATATATGTTATGACAATGCTACGTGGACTATCATATATCCTAATCAATTTATGTAGTGTTGATGTGTTGATATTTTGAGAGAAAACAAATCTTGTAATATTTTATTTTATTTTACTTTCCTATTTTTAACTACTTCATATGCACATATGCAACTTAACTATATATTTTTAGTATTTGGATTTGCTTTAGGATAGTTTTGATTTTATCTCACTTTAGGAATGGATTTATATTTTGTTGATTTACTACATATCCTAATGTGATTTATCTTTCCTATATGTGTAAGATTTACAGGGTAGTGACTATTAGGAAAGATCCTAAAGAATCCTTGTTCAATAAAAAGTTGGCCAGAAAAGTTATGTAAATCTAAAAGTCTTTTCCTTATGTCCAGTAACGTTTTGTAAGCAAGTTGTATGAGTTTAGCTTGAGTTGTGATAAGTCTTATTCACTTATCATGTTTGTGATTAACTGAAAAGTGAGGTTATTTGATGGAAAACATGTAATACAATTTGAGAGGGACTCAAATTGTGAGAAGTGTAGGAAGGATAGAAGTTGGTTTGCTATGGATGAAGTTCTACGAGGTTAGAACGCTGTTTATGTAAGATATGTGAGTGTAAGTGAATGGGAATTCATCAACTATAAAGTCCTAGTCCTTGTAAATGTGAACATCATAGTGAATTGCAACTTAGCTGCCCATAGATATAGGCTGGTTATAGTGGGACCAGGTTAATTTCCTCTATGCAATTTTATTTATGTCTCATTACATCTGATATTATTGCAATAGTTCTGTCTTACTAACTATGTCTGTAGCTTCTAAACATACAATTGGTATCAGAGTAGAGCACTAACAGATTTGTGTAAATCAATCGTTGTTCTTAAAGTTATGGATTTTTATAAGCATGGAGGGTCAATTAATCATCCACCTCTTCTCGATGAAAGTAATTATAGTTGCAGGAGATCTAAGATGATGTTCTTTCTCAAAGCAATTGATGAGAGGGTTTGAAAAAGTATTGTTCATTGTTGGAGTCCACCTACTCAAGTTAATCAAAATGGTGTCAGAGTTGTGAAAGAAGAATCAACCTAAAACCAGCAAGACTATGATGTAGTTCAATGGAATTCCAAAGCCATTTATTCACTCTTCACTACAATTAATTCAAAAGCATTCGGTGTTATTTCTTCCTACATATCAACCAAAGATGCATGGGAGAAACTTCAAAACAAATATGAAGGGACTACATCAGTCAAGAGAAATAAAATATTAATGCTTGCTTATCATTTTGACAAAATTAAGATGAAATAGGATGAGATAGTTTCAAAATTCTATCAAGACTTTGTGAGATAACCAATGCTACAGATTTGTTAGGAAAGACTTACAGTAATGCGGATGTTATTCTGAAAATACTTAATTTCTTGCCTGAGAAATATCAAGCCAAAGCAATTATTGTTGCTAATACTCAGAACCTTGATGAGCTAAAAATCGATGAACTGTTAGGATCACTTCAGTCTTACAAGTTGGCATTCATGCCGCAAATCAAAAATAACAAATCCATTGCTTTAGCAGCCTCTTCATCAAAAGATGTTGAAGGTGATGACAACTTAGAAATTTCAGATGATCAAGAAATGGCTTTAATGGTAACAAACTTTAAGAAACTTCTTAAGAAAAATTCTAGAAAGCATAATCATTTTAAAGGTTAGAAAGAAGAGAAACATGCAGTTGACTTTAAGAGAGTAAACCAAGAACTTGAGAAGAGAACCTAAGTGCAGTGTTTTGAATGCTCAAGATTCGAACATATCATGTCTAAATGTGCAAATTTAAAGAAAAAAGGCAAAGGAATAAATGTTACTTGGAGTGACATTGACTCTAATAGCAACGAAGATAAGCATCGGAGTGGTTACATTGCATTTCTTGCATCTACATTAGACAAAGGAAAGAGAGTCATATTGGAGACAATTGAATCTGTTATGATTGAGGTAACTGATGATGCTAACACTGAATTTGTTTTTGTCCTGACTTATTATGAAGAACTACATGAAGCATGCAACGATCTTCATCATGCCTGGGAAATGGAAATTGATCAAAGTAATAAAGAAATTAAGCAGAGGATGCATGAGTCGATTCAAGAAATTGAAGTTGTCACATGTGAGGAGGTGTTTTTGGAAGAGAATGTTTGCTGAACTTGACACAACCATTGAGAAATCGAAATTAGAGTTGGCTAAAAAGGATAAGTTCATAAAGGAGCATGAAGTATCCATGCAGTTTCTATCAAAAGAAACCAAAAAGCTAGATGAAATAGTTTAAGGGAGAAATAGCAGCATCAAGTGTGGATTTGGTTTTGGAGCACACAATCAAGCTTCTTCTTCAAGAACAACAATTGTAAAAGCTTCTAGATCAAGCACTTCATAAAAATCATAATCCTCAATAAAGTCAAAACCATCAAAACTGATATCTCAAGCAAATCAAAAATTTCACAAAGTCTAGGTAAAGGAACTTCAAGTTTAGGTAAAAATTCTTCCTCCAAAAGTTCTCAAAATTTAGTTCGTAATGCATCATCTTATGTTAAATCCATGATGTCTGTGACTAGAAAATTTGTGGCAACATGTTAGTTTATGGTGTTAAGAGACATATAAGCCTAAATGCTACAAACTGAACAATTTGTTGTTTCATAATGAACAACAGCATAGGCAGTCTCATGACACACAACATAAATACTCACATAAAGCACAATAGAATTGGGTTAAAAAGAACAAAGATAAATATAATGTTGCTTTATCTGGCTTAAATGCATTTACTGATGATTCCTAATACTTTGATAATGGGTGTTCAAGATATATGACAGGTAACAAAGATATGCTAAAAAACTTCATATCATACAGCCAAGGTTCAATCACCTTTAGAGATGGTGCCAAGAGCAAAGTAATGGGTAAAGGTACAGTGTGTGTTGATGGTTTACTTGAATTTAATGATGTTTTTATGTTGAAGGAATTTAAGTCAATTTACTCAGTATTAATCAGATTTGTGATGATAATTTTTTGTTGAATTCAATAGGAATAAGTGCATGGTTTTTTTTACAATAGAAATTGCATGCTTAAGGTGTTAGGTTAATGACAATTGCTACTTATTAACTATGCTAAGTGCATTACTTGTTAAGACCTTTGAGACTGAACTATGGCATCAAAGACTTATGCACAGAAATTTAAATTAACTAAGACCGGTGCAGTTAGAAGAGTACCTAAGTTTGAACATAAATCTGACATTGTGTGCGATCTTTGCCAAAAGGGTAAGCAAATTAAAAGTTTACATGCTTCTAATTCTTTTTGTAGTACTTCAAAGGTTTTTGAATTATTACATATGGATCTCATGGGTCCAATGCAAGTCCAAAGCATTACAGGAAAAATGTATGTTTTTGTTTGTGTAGATGAATATTCAACGTATACTTGGGTAGATTTTTTTAAAGATAAATCTAATACATTTGATGTGTCTCAAAACCTTTGTATCAGATTAGAAAATGAACAAAATAGAAACATTAGAAGAATTACCAGAATTAGAAGTAATCATGGGAAGGGATTTGAAAATGAGAGATATGCTGATTTTTGCAAACTTCATGGCATCACTCATGAATTCTCTGCTCCAAAGACACCCAAAAAGAATGGAGTAGTGGAGATGAAGAATAGAACCTTACAAGAAATGGCTCGAGTAATAGTGCATAGCAAGAAGCTTACAAAGAGGCTTTAGGCAGGGCAATCAATACAACATGCTACATCATCAATAGAGTTTTCTTGAGACTAGGAACTTCTCAAATTTGAAAGGGAGAAAATCTAACCTTAAATATTTTCATGTGTTTGAGTGTAGGTGTTATTTTCTTAATGACAGAGAATAACTCGACAAATTTGATGCCAAAAGTGATGATAGTGTTTTTATTGGTTATTCATTAAATAACAAATCATATAGGATTTATAACAAGAAAACTACAAACGTTATGAAATCTGCTAAAGTGGTGTTTATTACTGTGATGATTTTGTAGAATTTTCACATGAAGAAGCCATGGAAAGTCTTGGAGAACTTGCTGGAAGAACTAGAACATATTTTGCAGAAAAAACAGTACTGGTCACATAAAATGAACCTACAAAAGTTAAGACAAATGAGACTGTAATGTCTGAAAGCATTGATTTGAGCAGAGATGAAATCAGAATTGATGACAAGGTCAGGGATTTCCTAACTTGGATTCAAAAAGCACATCCTACCACTTCTATTATTAGAAGTCTAGATGGTAGAGTTAAAACCAGAAGCAAGGTAAGGAATCGCATGAGATTTTCTTGCTACGAATCAAATGTAAAACCTAAATCAATGAATGATGCCCTTAAGGAAGAAGCCTATATTCAAGCCATGCAAGATGAACTCAATCAATTTGAAAGAAATCAAGATAAGCTAATTCAAGCCATGGTTTCAATCCATGAATATTATTTTGTATTGTAATAAAATTTAATTTTTATTTAATTTAAATAATTAATTTATATTTATGCATAAACATATTCTTTTTGTAAATAAAAAAATTTAAATTTATTAAAATTAAATAATTTAAATACTTATATTATTTAATTAATTTTTTAAGTAATTTAAATTAATGTAAAAATATTATTCAAATTAATTATTTTTATTTTAAATTTTGTAAAATCCAATACTATACCAAATACAGTATAGTATTATATCTGATTCAAATCTTTCATATTTTATCTCATCCTATCCAATCCAATATAATCAATACAATCCACTATTGTGCATCAAACGCAACCTTAATTGCATGTATTTGATGACTTTTGATACATTAAATGTTAAATTTGATTGGAGCAAATTTTTGTGCTAACTCTTCTAGGCTGGACCTTCACTGTTTCAATAATTCGTAGCAGCTTATGTGGGGCTCCAATCTTTCAAAAAACAGTGTAGGTGCCTATATCTCGAAGCAAATGATCTAGGTACTATTATGAGACCAAAGAAAGTAAATATATATTATGACAATAACATGGAGTTGACTAAAGAAAGTAGGTGGATATGTAGAAATAGAAATGGCGGAGACGATCTCTTAAAAAAAGCAATAATTCAATGGAGAAAGAGTGGAAGAAAATAGAGAAAAAAAAAAAATTAGACAAGAAATTTAGGGAAGAGCCAATTTTTATTGTCGATAATCATTCATCAACAAGTTTAAGAAATCAAATAACTAAAACACTTAATTTATATTGGTCTAAACTTAACACAGAAATAATAAAAGTTTGTCAAGCACCCCAGATAATTAATAATTTTCCCATTTAGCTATCTAGCTCGTTTTCCTTTTTTTTTTTTTTTTTTTCCCCTAAGGTTACTTCCATAGCCTTTTGGGGTCATTAAACACTTGATGGGTCTTCGGCTTTTTTAGTGATACAAAATTATCACGAGGCTCAAACGAAATGCTCGATTTTGCCCAAAGCTGAGATGTTCCATAAATCATGACGCAACCATAGGACCAAAAATTAGGCAAAATTTTCCAAAACCACCCAATTCAGAATTCACTTTTTTCAGAAATTCCCAACACCCATAATATCTTTTACTTAATTGATATAGTCCAAAAATTTCTTAAGTTAATACTTTCACCATTATATTTAATATAGATAGTTAATTTTAGCATATTAAATTTAACTTTTACTTATTAAAAGAAAAGGATTAATTCGAATTAAAGATGCTAGTTTTTGAATCTTTCAAGTTTAAAATGAGTTAATCTAATTCTCAAAGGTTGCAATTCTTGTAAGATTTGTCTATGGACTTCATGTTGGGACTACGAAATCCCACCCACCCAATGGGGTTTCAATTCCATTTTTTGGTGGTCGATAGATTTTTCAAGATGGCACTTTATACCATGTAAGTGGATTAATGATACATCGAACATGGTTGGATTATTCTTTAGGGAGGTTATTCGTATCCATGGCTTGCCAAGGGCAATCACTTCGAATTGAGATGTCAAGTTTATGAGTCACTTTTGTCATACCTTGTGCAGAATATGTAAAACCAAGCTATAAAATAACAGTGCCTTTCATCCACAGATAAATGGACAAACTAAAGTATTTAACCGCCCGCTGGGTAATATGCTGAGAAGTGTGGTTGGGGATAAGCCACAATAGTTGGATACGATTCCGCCTCAAGTTGAGTATGCTTGTAACAATATGCTAATTCTTTCTACAGAGAAGACACCATTTGCTATCGTCTATGTTCAACCCCCTCACCGCTTTTTTTATTTGGTTGAGTTGCCTCATTTTGAAAAGCTAAGTCGTGCAACTGAAAATATGGCAGTTAAGGCCCTTGAGATTCAAGAGTTCATTCGTTCCAACTTAGAACTTGTTTATACAAAATACAAAGTTGACGTAGATGCACACAAGGGAAGAAGCTATTTGAAGTATAGGAGCCTTGGCAATGGTTTATATAAAGAAAAATTATTTAATCGTATTATCAACTATTTAAAAAAATGTTAATTAACTAGTTTACAAGAATAATACACTTTTAACATTATTTTTAATAAAGTATGTAACATCATTACTAATAACATCAAATAGTAATTAAATATTTGTAAATATTAATTAAATTTGTATAACATATACAATCTTGCTATAGATTACTAAGTACTAATTAAATTATTGTAATATTAACAATATTATTTTAAAAATGTATATCTTTAACATAATCAATATATTATTTTCTAAATATGTAAATGGAAATATAATAAAAATAATCTTATAACTTTAAATATATGATTTATATTAATTTTAATTAATTAATTAAATTATTAATGTTTCATAAAAAATTATAATATTAATTAATTAGTATATACCAATCATATTATTACTATTATTATATTGAAATTAAATCAACATGCCATTGAAAAATTATTTAATTGTATTATCAACTATTTTAAAATTTATCAATTAACTAATTTACAAGCAACAATACACTTTTAACATATTTTTAATAGAGTATGTAATATTATTACTACTAAAATCAAATGTTAATATACAACCATTTTAATTTTAGTTTAAAGATTTATTGTTTTTATGATTGTTAAAAAATGATCATAATTATAAATGATATGATGAGAAATTGATAAGTGAGTTATTTGCAAAGATGTAAATGTTACAGGCGATGAAATCATAAAAATATAAAGATAATAGGGGGCGTTAGTAATAATTCAAATAGGGGCGGGGCGTGGCGGGGTAGGTATGGATCTGCTCAAAATTTTTTTGAAGGGGCAATGGGGCGGGGCGGGGCAAAAAAAAATTTGAGCGGAGCAGGGCTGGATACCTGCTGCCCTATACCCGTCCCGCCCCGGTTCCAAGCCTACTTGAGGGAAACTCCTTCCAAATAGAAAAGGGGAAAGAGAGAGAGAGAGAGAGAGAGAAAGGGCTAATGGTAGACATAATGTTGAAACGCAACTGAGCTTTAAAACTTCATAACTTTTTCGTGTAGTGTCTGTTTCGGGTGTATAATTCGCCTTTCCACAGCAAGACATGCGCACATATGCTTTCACGCAACCTTTTATCTTCTATGTGTTCAAATTTGTTTTGGTTTTGAGTCCTTTTTATGTTTAGGAAATTTCGGTATTTTATATTTTGACTTTGTTTTTTATTTGGAAATGTTTAATTGCATTCCAATTCGGATTATATTTATTTTATTTGAATTACTTTAAGTCCAGTTATGATTCTTAAGAGACGATTTTTTTTTTTTGTCTAAGATCTGAATAGATCCGAATTAAACTAAAATTTAAATAAGTCTTAATACAAAAATCTAAATGATATGGCTTTTTAATTTTAATTTCTAAATTAAAATATATGAAAACTAATAGTTTTACACATATCCCTATTTATATATATCATTTTCATTTGTGATTTTATTTTACATAATAAAAATATTTCCATACCAAAATTTATTATAAATATAATTTATTTAAATATTTATAATTAGATAAAGAAGTTTTTTTTTAAGAATTCATATATAAATAAGCTAGATAACCATTAAATAATTTCAAAAATATGTGGAGAATTAAAGTATAAAATTAGAAATAAATAATAATATTTCAAAATTAAAATATTAGGTTATGTACAAATTGGTCGTAAATAAATTTTATAAGAACATTTAAGAGAAATAAAGAAGTAATAACTGATTCAGACATTTTCATTAAGAATAAAAGCTACAATTTTCAGTTTCATTCACACAAAAAATGTCTTGTATAAAATTTTAAGTAAAAGAGAAAAAAGTATCATAAAAAGATATAAAATATGAAAATAAGTTAAATTTAGACTTCAGATTAAAAAAACAATCAGGTTCTTATACTATAATAGGATGTGTTTTACTTAATTTTGACATTAAGTGAAATTTAACAAATTTAATAAAACCAAAGTTTTATTCAATCCTTCATTTTCTTTAGCTTCCACAACAGAATCCCACTCTAAAATTAATGGAATGAATCTGAAAGGGGCTGAAATTAATTATGCTTTATCGGACAGCATATAATTATCCCACTAACAATCTCCTTCGTGTTCTTTTTTTTTTTTTAATTATCTTAAACACTGTTTGAGCACCCACATTTATTTTTTAATCTTGTAGTACTAAAGAAAAAAATCATTTACATCCTTGTCATTTGACTTGATTTATTAAAATTCATATAATTGTCATTTGACTTGATTAATTAAGAAAGTAATCGGCTTGAAAATCAATAAATTTGGAAAGATCACATCCTCGGGGTTTTTTTTTTAATTTTTAATTTTAACTTTTAGCTTTCTAGATTTTAAAATATTTTTAAAATGCTAGCCATGGGCAATTTGGAGAAAATACACATTTCAAATTTAATTTATTAACCAAGGTTAATGGATGGCAGAGGTGCGTGAAATTTACGAAACCGAAGATGCTTTAAGGGATTTCCCTAAACCACAGGGGAGCTGAGTGGAATTGACATTAGGAGTGTGCAAAATAATCCGATCCGACCCGACCCGATCGGATTTATCGGGTTTTGGTCGGGTTAACCGTGAACAGTACTCCGAAATCGGGTTGGAATAGTCGGGTTTGAACAGTACCGGGTTATAATCGGGTTTGAATAATATGTTTGAATAAAACCAAACCCGATCCAACCCGACCCGATCCGATCGGGTTGTCGGGTTTTGATCGGGTTAGTATTGAATAGTAACTCGAATTCGGGTTAAAAGAGTCTGGTTTAAACAGTGTCGGGTCAAAATCGGGTTTGAACAAACCCGACCCGACCCGACCCGTGTGCACCTCTAATTGACACTAGTTTTAATAATAAAAATAATTACTTTTTTTCATCAATTTAAAAGTTATTATGGATATTAGCCTAATAAATTAATATTAATAATATATATAGTAGCATAAATTTATTTAGATTTGATTATATTAAATAGTATAGAATAAGATTAAATAAAGTATAATATTATATTATATTTAATAGAGTATTGTATTAGATAAAACGTAAAAAAAAATATAATATTAAAAATTTAATTTAAAAATAAAATAAATTAAAATAATAATTAAAATTATTTTTAAAACAAAATTGAATTATTAAATTTTATTTATTTAAATAATTATTTTTTTACTTATTTAAATAATTAATTTTTATTTAAATATTTAATAAATTATTTATTAATTATATAAATATATAAATATTTAATTTAAATAATTTTTTAATATTTATTAATAAAAATTGATATAAAAATAAATTTATACAATATTAATTTATAGATAAATTTGATATAAAAATATTTAAATTTTATGTAAACAATATTATTATAGTATCCATAATAATACCGCTATAATACATGTATTATATTATAAAATCTCGTTCAAAAACTAATCAAATATAATATAATTTTTTAATATTATATTATACATGATCAAACACGTTTCAAAAAAAAATAGTTGACGGTACAGATTTAACGACAATTCGAGAAGGCGCAAGTACACATACACATATACTTTATAGTAGCAGACCATGGCCAGTCAAAAAGATGCCTGGAAAAGTGTGGCAACGTCTGAAACGGTTGACTTTATAGGTCTATTTAATAATTTTTAAAATGTTAAGTCTTTAAAATCTTCGAAATATATGATTCATAATAGGCTAATGACCTTCTTGAAAAATGGCCTCACCCACTGCTATTTCATCACACTAATTTAATTGAAAAAAATAGACAAATTTAGGAAGTCTATTTGAAAAAAGGACATGTTCTAAATTTTTTTCATCCCATAAACACTTTTATATCTAAAAGACAAAAATACCCTTGTACTATAATAAATTCCTAAAACGTTTGTTATTTTATATCCCTTCGGACGAATTTGAAGAAAGACAGTAAAGTAAAATAAAGAACAAAGAAACCAGTAACAGTTCGAATCATTTCACTTCACTGTCCTGAAACAACCAACATCTGAAGCAGTAAGAACAAATTTTCTTAATCCCTCTGTAAATGGCGTGAAAATTTAATGTATGTGTAGTGTTTTCATTATTGATCGCTTTGGTAACTGACAACCGCATTATATAGTTTAAAAATGAGTTATGTATGTGAACTAAGGGTAGAGATAGTGCCGTCTGTGTGAAAAAATGTTGGAAATTGGCTGTCGGTGTGCAAAAATGTGTTTTCGCAGTCGAAGATTGAAGAAGACGAGTGTCTTTGAGTGTCTTCGAGTGTCGAGAAGTTCTGTCGGACCGAATCTCAATAATTTGGATGGTGGTGTCGAGTGTCTAGGCATTGCGTCGATTCTAGGTTCGAGTGTCGCTGTTTCGAGTGTCGTCGAGGGTCTTGTAGATTGACGACGTCGACCAAAGTTCGTGTGTCGCGTGTCGAGAGTCGAGTGTCGGACGCAGAGAAACCGACCTGTAGATGTCTCGAATCATGCATGTCGAGTGTTTCGCAAGTCGTCGAGACTATTTTGTCGAGCTTTCGAGTAAGCGCGTCGAGTGTACAACTTGATGAGTGTCGGATGCAAAAGATAGTCGAGTTCGAGTGTCGTGTCACATATGTCGAGTGTCGAGTTTGTTTGTCGAGCGTCGTCGAGCGTTTTGGGAGAACACTCGTTTTTTCGACTTTTGCAAGCTATTCGTAATTATTTTTTGTCTACGGATCTTATATGATATGATATGTCTCAATCATGCAAGAAATAGAAACTTTACGCATACTCATTGTATACAATGGTTCTTGGATCAGAAAACATGAGAAACATGTATGTACTATCACATAGACCCCCCTAGGTTTTGACTTAATTTCATTCAGAAACACTGTTTGTTACTTTTCATCATATGGTAGCCCTGACTTTTTCGAAATTCATCATGGGCACCCCTTCCGTCAGTTTTGCCGTTAAGTGACATCATACAGTACCCCTAACTTTCTTGCCATATTTTGTTGTGAATGTTCTGCAGTAGGTGCTCATATACTTCCGAACATCATCCTCCTTTGAGAGGCTAAAAAGCTTCCTAATCTTGGATGCCCTCTTTGGACCCCTCATCCTTGGGTTTTCACTGTCTGTCAACCCAGGTAGATCATTCTCATCCTTCTTAACTATAACCAAGTTCAATACAGACAGATCTTGACTAACAATGCTTCCACGAACAGATTTCCTCCTTCGCTCTCCATTGCGCCTTCCATAACCTCTGAAGCAAGGGGTTCCTCTTTGAAGCAAAAGATGAACACGACCAGGAGTCAGAACTCCCAGTTTCATTGGGAATCCTTGCTTGTCACAACCTCCCATGATCTTAAAAACATATTCTTTGAATTCCTGACCCAGAGCATCTATACTAAATTCTTGGGAGATCCTCCTGTCAAAAAAAGCTCAGGCTTCTGATCGTCATCGATCTCAAGCTTGTTCTGGTAACCAGTGGTTGGGTTTGCTATGTCAAACTTCATTTTGCATCAACTCAACTCAACTCTTGCTATTAGCGTGCGCAGTGCAGGGGAGGCAGTGAAGAGCACTTGGATTCTGTGAGCAGCTCCTGTGGGACTGGTCAGCAGAACTAATTAGGTGGAAAGACTTTTTTTATCCTATTCATTACATTTATTTTCATACAATTAACGGCAAAACTGACGGAAGGGCTGTCCATGATTAATTTCAAAAAAGTTAGGGGTATCGTATAATGAAAAGTGGTAAACAGTGTTTATGAATAAAATTAAGCTAAAACCCAGGGGAAGTCTATGTGATTAGCCCATTAAAAAATGTCACTATACAATAATGTGTATTTACAAGTTCTTGTACAACTATTCATCGTAACCATGTGCGACTATAAAAAAAATGTACTATACAATAATGTGTTAGTGTCCAGAAACTATAAACAAAAAAAAAAAATTGTGTAACTAAACATAATATATACAAAAAATAGGTGATCTCATGGTCCCAACGTGCTTGGCTGCTACTCGACCTCCGCTGAATCAAAGTCGTCATGGGCAATAGTGGTCATAACATCCCCTGACACATCATCAGCAGTCCCGGTAGTGGCTGCTACATCAGCAGGCACTACCGACTGAGGCAACAGCGCCTGAGGCACAGGAGGTCTAGGCAACAGTGCCTCGAGGTCATAGGGCACCGTGATGGTCGGGGCAACTTCTTGTGCCTGTGGGTTTTCGCGGCTGAGCCAAAGTTGTACCGCCATTCTCTCCCGGCATTCGTCGTCCGGGAATGCCTTAATCTCAGTAAGTGGAACGCCCCCCGCTAGGAACTCGATGTACTTCAGACAGTACACACCGCATGCCCCTCCCCCAGGCTCCTGCTGTGGCACCTGGTCCACATCCTTGATTCGCATAATGTCAAATAGGGTTGTGGGATAGTCAGGAATACCGAAAACCTCCATTGACACCATACGGGGTAGTAGCTCAACGAGGCACCAGACTGTCTCCATGACTGTGTCTGCAGAAGTATGACCAATAGATGAGTCGTATATAGATATGTGACGGTGATTCAATTGCACATCAGCTGCCACCCAATGATCATCGGTGAGGTGAACTGGGAGATAGAGCTAAAAATGAATTGACAACATGGAAATGGGAATCAATCACAACATTTTAAATAAGATGGCACATACTAACTCAGTGAATATAAATGTTCTCACCCTGTCCACGTCGACCTATAGTGTTCCAACGAGGGGCATCTGTCCCAGGACATACTGGACCATGTCCTCGTCATTCACCCAACTAATGTCGTCCAGTCTGTCCGAGTACATCTGCCACAACGACTTCATTTTCAACTGCAAGTCCATGAGTTCAGTTAGCGCATTGAAGGAATCAGAAATTATAAGTGAAAAAAGTGAAATTAAGATGTCTATGAATTACGTACCCAAAAAGTGGTGTCTAGGAAAGCAGACCTCTAGACAGCAGGTTCGGTCATGGCGCAAGCTCGGCACCGTAACAACCACAAGTAGCTGTCTATGTGCTGAAAATAATAATTGCTATCAACATTAAATCCAAATGTATATCGCAATATTCGACAGCAGGAGATGGTATGAAACTACCTCAGCTTCAAGCCAGTGTGATGGCCCGAGCAACGTCGTGAAAAACTTACGACCTGCGGTACAGACTGCCAAATCAACGCAATCAGTTTTGGTTAAGTCTGCCAGCCATGCCTCGAACTGTTTTCTACTATCGGGGCACGTGGGGTCGAAAAGTGGAATCGGAGGACACAAGATGAGACCGGTTCCTACATCTGCTGATGGCCGCTGAGATCGATTGTCTTCTGGCTGAGCAACAGAGGCCTCAGACTGTAGCTGCTGGTGGTCTACGGCTTCCTTTTGCTACTGAACCCTCGGCCTCTTCCTACTCGGTGGACTCACAAAGGGGCTCCGCTTATGCTTTGTGGAAGGAGGCGGCGACCCTGGCATGAAACTAAGGTCGTCGAAGGAGCATCGGCTGCAGGAACAGTCCGGTCCATGGAATCAGGTTTCGCGAGCGGCTGACCTTCACCATTATCAGCCGAAGGAATCAGCATCTGAATCCTGAAATCAGCCAAACATAACCATCAGCTTAAGTGTGTGTGGAACTGGTCAAATTTCGGTATGTAAATATTGAAACGTACCATGTCATCGTATCCGAAATTGGCACCGAGGTCCAGAACAGCCTTGCGGAGAAGAGCTATCTCCTCAAGCATTTCCTTGTTCTCCGCCCGTAACAATGCAAGTTCACGCAAAACTGTGCTCTGGAAGTCGTCATGGACCGGCGACACCTGCATGAGAATTGTAACAAAAGTCAAGAGTCTTCATTAACCAACAGAGCAGCAAATGTATACGGACAAGAATATTAATGCAAACTCGCATTACATACCTGCCGACCCGACGCTGTCGTCGATGCTCCTGGATGTCCTAAACTATGGAACGGCTTCGGCAGTGGACTGAAAGGCTCCGATGATGGACTGAAATGCCCTACGTCCATGTCAGGACTGGCCGTGTCTGTTGCTGGCTCCACATCCGGCTCAACAGGGGAACTAGGGCCAGTAGGAGGTGAAGCGGATGAGAGTTCAGGAGGTGGAGCTGGCAGTCCCTCCGGAGGTGGTGCTGATGGTCCCTCCGGAGGTGGTGCTGATGGACCCTCCGGAGGTGGTGCTGATGGTCCCTTAGGGGGTGGAGCTGGTCCCTCAGCGGATGGACCTGCTGGACCCTCTAGATGTGGACCTGAAGGGCCCTCAGGATGTGGACCTGCTGGTCCCTCCGGAGCTGGAGCTGCAGGACCCTCTATCTGAAGTGGCTCAACGCTCTCCGCCTCCAATAATAGAGCATCCACATCTGTTGCCCAAGCCACATGTGCACCTCTACAGATGCCAACTACTTCAGCAGCCGTATATACCACTCCGTCTGCTGCTCCACCTCAGACGGCTCTAAAACGACGAGCGGCCTAGCCTGCGTCAACATATAATCCATCACGCAAAATAGTTAATGTGGGGTGAACAAAAACAAGACAATTTCATGTAACAGAGGATTCGTACTAACCTGCCTCCTAACCCTCAGTATATCAGTGTAGGCAACGTTCTGGGACGGGGTCTTAACTGTCTTCCATTTCAACAACCGTGGTATCCTCCGCTCGTACTCCTGGGGCACTCTTCCAAAATTAATGTCAAAATAAGGCACGGTCTCGTACAACCAAACCTTAATTACATCGAACAGGTTAGTTAGTGACATGTACTAAAATTACATCAAACAGAAATAAACACGTACACACTCATGGATAGCAGTATGTACCTGAAAGGCGTACGGGCACCCCTCCAAGTTATATCTCTCTACCTGGTCCGTCTTCGCTTGGGCTCGCCCTCTTGTAATTTTCTAACCTCCCAACCAAAGCCCTCTTCATTGAGCCCAATATCTTTTTGTAGGACAATGAACCCCATGGATACGTATTAAATTCATCCAGTCTATCCACAAAATTCAACCATGTCCGGGACACGTGCCGGCGTCTATCCCGTGCCATGAAAAAATGCTCAAGCACATAGTACACGACTAGCTTCACGGCATCCTCGTCTGGCATACGAGACACATTGAAGTCCCTAAGTCTGGGATAGAAATGCCTAAGCTCCAAGTTGATGCCATCAAAGTATGTATCCAACAATCGGCACGGATTCAACACAGTCGGTATTGGTGGCACCATGGAAGCAAATCGTAATCCAGTTACCAAACCGAACTCGTGCGTAGAAAAACGAACTAGTCATCCTGGAAAGAAGAAAAAAAATACATAAAATGACAACTATGGTACAGTCGGTAATAACTAAAAATATCATACGTGTAAAACTATAGATTTGTAACAACATTGTATCTGAAAACCATTTTTTTACCTTCAACAAGGAATAACATTTCCTGATCGTACCCACGGTGTTAACCTCCCACTGAAGCACGTGGTGCACCAACTGAGATAGAAAGGAGAGCTGGCGGATGTCTAGGAGAAATCCGAAACATGTTGCATGAAACATCTCCTGCTGCCTCGCACTGAAGTTCGCCCAGATCCATTGTATACAGTCCCAACTTGCCATGTTTGTGATCACCGCATGGTAGTGCTCCGTATCCGGTGTCTTATGCATGAAGGACAGTCCAAATTCACCAGCCATTTGCTTCAATTGGCAAAAACAAGTCCATTATAGTTCAATATGACACAAAAAGACAAAAAAAAGCAAAAAACCATGCAAACTGCCAAAACGCTCGATAAAGCTCGACAAATCTCGACAAACTCGACATGACTCGACAATACCCGACCAGACTCTCGAAAGGTCTAGATAAATCTCGACAGGTCTCGACAAAACTCAACAACACTGGTTTGCCGAGTGTCCAGTGTCACTACTACAAAAAACGACAGCGCCTTTCTGGCAACGATAAAGCCGAAACCAACCCGATACTATACATTTTTCGTCCACATATATAAACATAAACTGCCTAAACATCACTATTTTCTCTACAACCACTGTACTAGTCAACACAATAATGTAAAAACCACAAAATTCAATCCTATTGTAGCCCTCACGACGGTGCCTCGCGACGCCTGTCGGTTTACCCCGACCGCTCCCATATCGAACAAGGCAGAAATTGTATGCACAATGTCAAAAAACAACATGCATGGCAACGAAAGTATGTCAAAAGCAACGATAAAGTCATACCTCAATGCCGATGGGTGCTGCGGTCTACATCTTTTGGAGTTTCGATGATTGTCGCTGTGCGTCTGTTTGCGTTCCAACCATTATCTGTGCATTTCTGTGAGTTTCGAGAGTTGACACGGTGTGTAGGAGTAAATTTGTGTGAAGCGAGAAGTGACGGTCGAGAGATTTCTTTAAACCCTAAAGTTCGAGATCTTGTGTCATGTGTCAGTCTTCGAGGATCGAGGGTCGAGTCAAATTGTCAGATTTCGGGTCGAGAGTTGAGGGTTCATGTTACGTGTTGATCGAGCTTCGAGTGTTCGTGTGACGTGTTGATCGAGCTTCCAGTGTTCGTGTGACGTGTTGATCGAGCTTCCAGTGTTCGTGTGACGTGTTGATCGAGCTTCGAGGGCTCGTTTTCAAGAGTACACGTTTTGAGTGTTCGTGTGACGTGTTGAATGAGCTTCGAGGGCTCGTTTTCAATATGATTGAGTTTCGAGTGTTCGTGTGACGTGTTGATCGAGCTTCGTGTGTTCATGTTCAATATGATCGAGCTTCGAGGGTTCGTGTAACGTGTTGATCGAGCTTCGGGGGTTTGTGTTACGTGTTGATCGAGCTTCGCTCATTTATGTCGTATTTTGCGTGTCGTGTTGATCGAGCGTCGAGTTTTATCGTCGAGTGTCGTCAAGTGTTTCGATCGAACATTCGTTTTCATTTTTTGTTCCATTAATATATGTCGAGCGTCGAGTTTTGTCCGTCGAGTGTCGTCGAGCGTTTGGCCAGAACACTCATTTTTTCGAGTTCTTGAATCAGATTCGAAATGATTTTTTAGTTGAACGTCATGTAAGATTATTTAGTTTAACGACAACGCACATAAAGATGTGTTTAATACAATAATGTTGCTTTACAGTGACAAAATCCAACACCCGAAATATATTAATTTCAAAAGCTTAGGAATTGTTATAAAAAAAATAGACAATGTTGCAAACATCAACATTTGGTATACATCATCCCCTGTCATGCAGCGGAATTGGGTTTCGACAAGTTTGACGATTGTGCCCGGAACTTCCACAACGCCCGCAAGATCGAGAGGAGTTAGACTCACTGACAGAAGGGATTCGATTCCTCCGAAGACGACCGGCTGGTCTCTTCATGACTAGCGGGAGAACCACTCTACTGCAAACCTCCTCAAGAACCACCCAATCCTCACTAACTCCAACAGGAACTAGTGGGAGAGCATATGTATGTAGTAATGTTTCAGTGGTATACCAATGGGCACAGTAATCATGGCACGTAAGTAGATTCATATGTTTGCATACTGCTAATACATGTGCACACGGAAGCTGGTCAAGATCAAACACCCGGCACGTGCATGTACGCGCGTGCATGTCAACTATGCAAACACGGTCGTTGCCTCTAACCTCATACTTATAAGAGATATACCACAAACCCTCATACGCTCTCCTTCTTTTAAACGCTCCTCCATCAACTTGTTTGCCCAGGATGAGAGATGTGATTCTGAGTTAGCAAATAGCTGTCGACGCTCATAGAACAATTTCTGCAAGTTGGCACGAAAATAATCAGCTAACAACGTTACCGGGAGGAATCGATGGTGTCGCAAACAGCTGTTCATCGACTCAGCTATATTTGTTGTCATTATGTTATACCGCCGACCATGAAACTGGGAACGTGCTCATTTCTCGACTCCGATCTCTCGAAGATAAGTTGCTACTACTGGCATATGCGATTCAATTTGTCGCATATGATAGTTGAAATCAGCACAATGATATGTCCTTGCAGCTCGATAGTATAATTCCAACAAAGTCTTGTCCTTGAACGTCGCCTTCAAGTTACCCTTGAGATGATGAGTGCACAATCCATGCAGTGCATGAGGAAAAATTGCTACCACAGCGCGTTCAATACTACGATGACGGTCAAAAATGAAGACAAGATCTCAGACATTTTGTACAACATGATCACGCAACTATCTCATGAACCAGTTCCAGGAGTCATCATTTTCAGAATGCCCAATTCCAAATGCCAAGGGGTATATTTGTTTATTACCATCCATACAAGAAGCCCAAAACATTGTACCCCTATATTTCCTTTTTAAAAAAGAACCATCAACTGTTATAACTAGCCTAATTGACGATGCAAATCCAGCAATCGAGGCCCCAATACTCATGAAAAAGTATCTGAAATGGTTCTACTCATCAGTTTCTAACGACGTTTTGGTCCTCAGGTTTGCTTTCTCAATCATGTACATGTATTGAGGGAGTAGTGTGAATGATTCATCATAAGATCCGTGAAGTTCTTGCAAAGCTACCTCCTTTGCCCTCCATGCCTTGTTGTACGTGATATTAACACCCAATGACTCCTAAACATCGGACATAATATCCTTTGGATGATATATTCTCAATGCCTTAACGAATTTGCTCTTAATATGTTTGCTAATGACATGTGCAGTTGCCTGTTTGTGAACTGGGTGAAGTCCGGCTCCAGAACACGTGTAGTGGTTCTTATACTTTTTCACTTGGAAGAAATGTGAATCGGCCACCTTTATGGCACGTAAACGCCATTTACAAGATTCAGCACGACTTACAACCTCAAACCTTGTGACGTTGGAGTTTGTCACCTTGAATTGAAAGTTTCGTCTTAATGCCAACATCGCTAACTTCTCTCGAAGCTCCGTTTTGCTGTTAAACATCTGCCCGACCCCAAATTCAATCTCATCAACTACAAACAATGAGGCATCATCGCCAACTGTGGAGGGTGGATGCACAATAGGCGGCATCCACCTGAATGTGTTAGCCTGAGAGCTATCATTATTCGACATCAAATCTTCCTGATGTCCATATATTGGACGAGTAGGTGTGGAGTGAATTGGAGGAGGCACGGTAGGTGTGGAGTGAATTGGAGAAGGCACGGTAAACGGCTCATCGTGGTTCACATCATTCAAGATCTCCCGTTCTCCCTCATTATCGAAATGTGGACCGGCTACATTGTGCCCATCAACAACAAAATCATCCAATCCCTCAACATCATTCTCGATATGAACCGTGCAATCATTATTGTCATCGTCAACATGCACACTAACATCATTACTACCATCATCAGTATCTTCACAATATTCATTGCCACCATCGTCATCATTAACATCATCAATATTACCTAGACTCTCAAAATCTCTAATGCTGTCAAGATGACGTACCAATCTCGATGGCATCGATGGAGGCACTCCTTCTTCATTTTCAATATACCCTACCCCAAATGACTCATGCCCTGCATGTCCTGAACACTGCTTAAACTCAACGCCAACATCGTCATTCAATTCTGGTTGTCCACAAATAGGAGTAGACTCACTTAATTGGTTGCTCCTACTTGCTGAACAAAACAAAGAGGGATGAGAAGATCCTTCTCGCATATGTATTACATCGGATCCTGACCCTGACTTCTGTCTTTGCTTCTCCCTATCTTTAACTTTAACAACTAATGGTGTATATGATTGTTGGTCCTCCAAAAATGTTGTATGAAAAAACAAACATCGTCGTCAGTCTCAATACGAATCGGCATTGGAAGAACACCCTTACAAGCAAATTGAACCTCTAAACTCATTCTTTTCTTACGAAGATCCCAACCCATTTTAGTACTAATACAGTCAACCAACTCATTATAAGTAAGTAGCACACCCACGAATTATCAATGGCTTCCCCGTCCCACCCGCATACAAATAACTACCGTTCTCTTGCACAGTCCAAGAACCATTGTATACAATGAGTATACGTAAAGTTTTCATTTCCTGCATGATTGAGACATATCATATCATATAAGATCCGTGGACAAAAAATAATTACGAAATAACTTGCAAAAGTCAAAAAAACGAGTGTTCTGCCAAAACGCTCGGCGACGCTCGACAAACACACTCGACACTCGACATATGTGACACGACACTCAAACTCGACTATCTTTTGCATCCGACACTCATCAAGTTGTACACTCGACGCGCTTACTCGAAAGCTCGACAAAATAGTCTCAACGACTCTCAAAACACTCGACATGCATGGTTCGAGACATCTACAGGTCGATTTTTCGCGTCTGACACTCGACTCTCGACACGTGACACACGAACTTTCGTCGACGTCGTCAATCCACAAGACCTTCAATGACACTCGAACCCGCGACACTCGAACCTAGAATCGACGCAATGCCTAGACACTCGACACCACCATCGGAATTGTCGAGATACAGAACTTCTCGACACTTGACGAGACTCGATGACACTCGAAGACACTCGTCTTCTTCAACCTTCGACTGCGAAAACACATTTTTTCACACCGACAGCCAATTTTCAACATTTTTTCACACAGACGGCACTATCTCTACCCTTAGTTCACACACATAAACCATTTTTAAGCTATATAATGTGGTTGTCAGTTACCTAAGCGATCAATAATGAAAACACTACATATACATTAAATTTTCATGCCATTTACAAAGAGATTAAGGAAAGTTGTTCTTACGCGTTTTGCTTACTGCTTCTGATGTTGAAGTTGTTTCAGGACAGTGAAGTGAAGTGATTCGAGCTGTTACTGGTTTCTTTGTTCTTTGTTTTACTTTACTGTCTTTCTTTAAATTCGTCCAAAGGGATATGAAATAACAAACGTTTTGAAAATTTATTATAGTACAAGGGTATTTTTGTCTTTTAGATACAAAAGTGTCTATGGGATGAAAAAAATTCAGAAAGTGTCCATTTTTCAAACAGGACCCCTAAATTTATCTATTTTCTCAATTTTTCCAATTTAATTTGTAATAGTTAGCTTTTGAAGAAATACTATATTTAATACTTTTTCATTGCGAATCCAATTTAAAGCAGCTGACTTTTATAATGTTAGAAATCATGGCTGGAGAGAGGGGGTTGGTTGGGCTGTGCTTGTCCAATCTGAGATTTTGCGAAAAAATTTATATTAATCATTAAATTTAATCAAAATCTTTTTAAAGACCTTAAATAAACATACTTAGGTCAACCAAGATTTTGTCCAAAAATAAAAATAGTCCCCATAATTAGTAAATAATATAAATATCTAATATACCCATATTTAGTTCAATCAAAATTTAATAAAAAGTATTTTATATAAAAGTTGATTGAATTTAATGATTAGTATAAAGTGAAATCATATTATATATTTTATCATGTTTAAATTTATTTTTATTAAATGGGTGAAATAAAAATTATATTATATTTATAAAAAACTCAACATATAATTATTTTGCCTATCCCAAAAAAACAAATGTTACGCCCCTAATACAGATTTAGACAAACCATTCATTCTAATTAATGTTCTAGGGTTACGAGGCCCTATATTCACTAGGCTCAGATAGCCATATTTGTGTTTACTTTGTTCACTACAACAAAAAGGACATATAGTAGCATTCCATCATAGCTACCGAAAGTGTTTGGTGGCATTAAAGCACAAGCTATTGTAGGCCAAGCAACTAAAAGTCTTTGGATTTGGTTGCATTTATGTGAGGCTATGAATTATTTATGGGTAGCATGTGTTAAAAGCCATTGACGTTTTTCTGTAACATTCATAGAAAGCTATTAAGATCTTTATCGTAGCATTTTAATAAGGCTATAGCTTCAATTTTTAGAGCATTTTAACAAAGCTATTACTGATCTTTTTATAGCATATATTACTAGCTATAAATAATTCTTTCATCTTAAGTATAGAATGCTACAAATGAACTTTTTATGGCATGCATAGAATGCCATGGAAAACCATTTCGTAGCATACACATATGGCTACGGACGTGGATTTCTTAACATGTAATGAATCCAAATTATTTTTGTTTCTATAGCATCTAGTTGAAGTTGGTAACTGAGTTGTCATAACATTATACAAATGCTACTATAATATGATTTTGTAGTATGTCACTATTATAACAATTATTCTAAATGTTTTACAATTATTAAATGATATTTAAACTATTTTAACAAAAAGATTTCATTCATCATATTTCATTAATATATAGCGATGAAATAAATCTTAACTAGCATGTATCAAAGTTACACAAATATATATATATATATATATGAAAAGTTTACCATACAACTCTCACGCTCTAGGAACAACATACATCAAAGATCTCACATACATCATAGTTCTTTTGGATGCTTGGTTTATAAAATCCAAAGTCAAAATTAATATGTAAGTCCTAGCCATTCAAAAATAGATCAACAAAATATTATTCCTTCTGTAATTTCCATCCTGCGCTTCTTCTATATTTTTATGACCTGCATCATTTATTCAAATGAAATATAATTATTTATATTTTGAAAAAGGAAAACAACATAATTGTCTAAAGATATGTTGGGATATATTACTGTTGTTGTTTTAGCTTTCTTACACAATCACAAAGTAATAGAGAAGCAAAGAGCAGTATACTTGGAAATGCATATGAAACTAAAATGTAATGAACTTAAGGCAAATAATGCAATGAACATACTTTAAACTTAGTAGTTGTTTTTTCTCTCAAAACTAAATTCTTTACATTTATTGATTGTCTTGATGTTGTCAGGTTTGAGCATCAATCTTTCTTCTCCATTTTTTGCTCGCTTAATTTTTTTAACAAGCCTTGATTTGGAGACCTCCAAAGTGATCCCATCTCCTTAAACACTTTTTTTTTTGCCACTTTTCTTCCAATTTGTATCTTGTATGCAAAAATAAATAAATAAAATGATTAATAGATTGATTATTTTACATATACATTGTATAGATACAAAACATAGGCATTTAGACCACACCTGAATAGTTTTCCATGGAATTTTTATCTTCTCTTCTGGAAGCTTTCTCCAATTTGAAAGTGTAAAAAAAAAAACATGCTCTCTAACTAGACATCCTAAGAATGAAGACAACATAACAAATTGCTCTCCAATAGGCTGAATATTCACTAAATTTGACTTCAATTCAATTATCACCAATTAGAGCAATGTTTTTCATTTTTTTCGTACCTCTCTTTTGCTTAACTGCATGCGACTCTTCTAGTTGATTTGTTGAAGCCATAAGAGCTAATCTTCCTCACAAAATCCTATTTATAAAAGGAAAAATAAATTGGTAAAAGATCAAGTTTCTTATCTTTCTCAACTATAAAATAAAATTTTAAGCAAAAATTAAAATATTGAAGTTAAAATTAAATAAATATAAATGCAAATAAAATGACGTCTTACCTTTAAACTAAAGTAATGTCTTTTTATGATTCATTACCCATTCGAAAACAAATTTAGTGAAACATTAAACAATCCCTTAACTTGATATATATTAATAACCCAAATCCAACAAAAAATGCAACGTTAAATTCAACTAGTGAAACATTAAACAAAAACTTATTAACCTTTGATTGGCTACTGGAAAAAAAAAAAAAAGCCTTAACTTGATATAAGACAACTTATTATTTTGAAATTCTATTTCTTCTTTCTTTGTCCGCAAAGCAATGTTTGACAATAGACAAATAAAAATCTCCCACTACCTGCACCATCTTCAATATTTTATCATCAAAATTAAGCTTACATACTAGACCACTTGGGGCATATAATATATATTCTATTCTATTCTTCAACAAACCACTCAACAAATTAAGTGTGAGATATGCAATAGAACATCTACTCCCTGAATATTTAAAAGACAGAGATTTTTATTATGTAACACTATAACCTTCTATTCATAAAATAATGATTAAATTAGCTTGAAAAAGAAAGCCATTGCTAGCTAAAGCACTTGATCCATTAAACTAAAACTCACTCTGTTTATTACCTATATTTGCATCAAGTCTAGAAGGAGGGTAGATACATCATCAATGCTTAATTAACCATGTGATAATGCTCCAAAATTACCATAAGGCAATGAGACCCAAAGGGCGAGACAATAGTGAAAATCACATAGCTTTTGCACGCTTTGGCATGTAAAATCCACTTTCCTCTGTTTTCTTGAAATTTACCTGCCATCTGTGGTTCAAATTAAATATAACGTTTTAATTTTCTAAGGTGAAAACAATATTCTACAAAATAATATTGAAATAATTAATAAACAAACAGTAGCAGAACTCCATGACATGAAGAGAAGCAATATCATCAAAATTATCAGCTGAGATTAACAATGATTTATAGTTGACTGAAATATGAACAAAACAAAGGTAATTTAAATGCTACAAATTATGCAAAGAAGAAAGAAATTACATAAAAATTAGCGTAACTATTATAATCTAGCCTTTATCTATATAAATCAATCCAAATACAGGAAATCCATGAGAAAAAATCGGAATTTTAAGACAAAATATCAATGTATCTGTTGAAATGATTCTTAAGAACACCCAATATTTGATACAGCTAAAAGTTGTAGACAAATAAGAGAACCTTTTGATGGGGCTGCTCTCTTTTCCAAAGTTAGGTTGAGATTAAGAATCGTTCAACTTAAACAGCCAATTAAAATACAAACAAAACAACATGCAAAGTTGAGAAAATACAAAAAAAGAAAAGATCGTGTTTACCCTCTCCACTTTTTGTCTAATGCTTTTCTTGGTTGGGATTTGGATCTTCAATCCAAGAGATACCTACATATCCATTGTTCCAATCAGATTCAAAAAGTTATAAAGAAATTAAAAGTGGATGAACCATTTTAAGATTTTATTCATTTTAAATATAATATAATTAGACAAACAATTGTTAAAAATTCAATTTTATTTTATTTTAAATTTAATTTACATAATTTAGAATTTAAATTAAAATACATCATCAACAAAATAAAGACTTAAAATATTTTTGATATTACAAAAATATATCTCAAAAAGAATGAAATTTATACAAATTAATGCATTTTTCCATCTTAAAGTTTATATTTCATCCCCTACAATCCACATACCCTCTTCATGCTCAACGAAACCATCTCCAAAGCTACCATCAACAAGCTTTTCCTATAGATTATAGAATTTATAAGTGCCGAGATAAATACTGAGTCCGTGCGCCCAAAAAAGACATGTAATCCAAAATCTTAGTTTATTTAAATTGAAACTTGAAACGCTTGACAAATTTGCACAAAATTAAGGACTAAATTTTATAAAAGCATTGATTGAAATAGAGGAAACGGAGGCGGGCCACTAGCTTTTGTTATGAAAAACACAGGAAACAGATAAAACCTTAGATAACCTTCCCCACCCTTCCACTTTCCTACTACAATCAATCAAACGATGATTTCAAATTCCTCATTTTCAATGAAATATTAATGGCACAAGCCATTATGCCACCACTAGCTAGCATACAAAGAATTAAATAAAGTTGCAGGCAGGAGAAAAAATAGTCATATTGAGAAAGATCAAGAAATGGAAATAATAATTAGTAAACAACCTAATTATATTATCTTACATATCTAAGAATCTTGCAATTTAATGGGAAAATAAATAACTATTCAATAATAAAACTACAAACCGATAAGACAGACAATAAACAAATTGTACACAAAACAGAAGAAAAGCATCAACCTGAAATCTCCATCCTTGTCAAAGTTTAGTTTCAGAATATCTGCATTTGACTCAAATTTCTCTAAGATTCAGATTAACATCTCTTACTCTCATTAGATTAACAGCTTTTCTTTCTTCTCTAGGTAGATCCAGATTGTACACTAGTTTTCATCCAGAAAAATAGTCCATTGAGACAAGAAATATTGTTGATTGGTAGAAAATGACAAGAAACTTTTGTGACTTAGAAGAAAACAACAATATATTCCATTTATGATAGTCCAAACAAACAGTTATAAAGCATAATAATTAACCAGAATCGCCCATAAAAAAAAATTAATACGAATTGAGTTTAATGTTTTGAAAAAGAAAACACACGCATACAAAGACACACACACAAAAGCACTGATAAAATATGGCAAACAAGAAATAAGTAAGGATTCTTACTTCGTTGCTGTGAGGAAATCTGAGGCCCAAATCCCAGAAACATCAAGGACTAATCTATAAACTACAGATTCTCTAATCACCCTCTACCCTGCATTTTATAAAATCAGAGTAATTACTACTGCCTAATGGTGTAAACATCAGCAACAAGACATTACACATGATAAGAGACATTTAAAATATAATTTAGATATCTACAGATTTTAGCAAAAATCATGAAATGATAACTTGAACCAGAGACTTAAAAGAAAATGGACTGAAGCTAACAAGAGAGATAGAATTATACAATCGAGATGTATTCAAAAGTTAAGAGCAAAGAGCCTCAAAAGGAAAATTTTGTTATGCTTTGAAAATGAAAACCACAAAGATGATGAGCAATTCAAGTAATGGATATCAAAGAAGATCAAATCAAGCTTAAAGACTTCTTGAGAAGACATCAAGGCTTTTGGGTGGAGAATTCGATCCCTCCTTGGACACAATATGTACTCTTTTCCTTATCACTAGATGGCTTTGTTTCCAAGGTAGAAGAAAATCACTTTATCGAGGTTAAAAATTCATAAAAGAAAACAAGGATAATGGATAACAAAGTCGCATACCTTGCATAAGCTCTCAACCTTGAAAGATCTATCGGCCTTGATTCTAGGCATAAAAGCAACAGAAATAAGAATAAGGTAACCAAATCTCACCAGAAATAAGCCTATCACTGGTGCGTAACGGTCCAGGGACAGAGCCATCTCCTTGACCACCAGATCGTTTTGGATACATAGGCAGTTACTAGCTTCGCTTCTGATACTCTTTTTCCATGAAAGGCAACAAATTTACGAAGAAACTATGAAGCAAGATGAATCAATGAATCTTTTTTCGGCCGCCAAACGAGCAGATCATGGAGGATGCGAAGGCGAGCGACGATGGATTGGAAGCGGAGAGTGGAGTGGGAAGATGTTAATGCGGAGGTTTGAGATCTGTTTTTAGGGGGTTTAGTCGGCATTTGGTGCATTATGAAATTAGGGCTTTAAGAGAAAGGGAAAGAAGAGGTTTTATAGAAGGGTGATATGCATCAAAACGACACAGTTTCAAATGACCAATTTATTTTTTTATGTTACTGTAAGTTTTTGTTGAAAGCAGCTAATTAAAGGTGGGAGAAAGAATGTTGCCAATTAATTTTTTAATTAACAATAGCTTTTCTCAAATGCTATGGTTTTATTATCCTTTAGTTGCATTCTACAAATGCTACCAATTTAAATGCTTTTATAGCTTCCTAGAAAAATGCTATCAATATATATGGGAAAGCTATCAATAATAAAATGCTACTTTTTAAGTTACATATCATAGCATTCTTTTCTTAAATGTTACAAAAAATAAACTTTTAGTAGCATCATAAAAAAAATGCTACAATACAGTGCTACAAAATGTGATATTTGTTGTAGTGGTTGGTCCGAATGTAAATCCTTTTAAAAATAAAAAAAAATTGAAAAAATAGACACTGTTAAAAAACTTAAATAAAATATAAACACTTCCTAAAAAATTTTCATGTCATAGACACTTTCCTCATAAAAAGACTAAAATACCCTTAATAATTCAATTTAGAAAAGAAAGAAACGAAACACAATTCGACTCCTTCCTTCCTACACTGTCTGAAACAATCTTCAACAATTTTGTTTCATTTCATCTCATTGTTTAATCGTAGAGTTGAAGCTAAGCAACAAGGTAAGACAAACTATCCTTAATCTCTCCTTAATCTCTCCTTAATATTTTCGTTATTTATTGTTTTGGTAGCTGTCAACCGCATTATGTAGATTAAAATAGAGATATATATCTGAACTAAGCTTAGAAACAGTATGGTTTGTGTCAAAATTTGCTAAAAACTACAAATTCATTGAGAAAATCTGGTATCGCAGTCGATGGGGAAGAAGACACGATTTGTCAAGCGAATTCACTCTATGTGTCAGATCTACTCTCAACATGTCGAGGGGTGACGTCGAGTGTCGATTCTACAGTTGAGTGTCGAGTTTAGGTCGAGTGTCGAGCTAGTGCATTGGGTGCAGTTTCGACAGCGTCGATTGTCAGATGTGTATTTAGTCAAGTTTATGTGTCAAGTGTTGTTCGTCGAGTCTACGGTCAAGTGTCGAGCTAGTGCGTCGAGTGCAGTGTCGACAGCGTCGATTGTCGGATGTGTATTTAGTCTAGGTTGTTTGTCGAGTGCGGTTCAACTATTGTCGTGTGTCGAGCGTCGAACGTGATTCCGTCGAGATATGTCCAGCGTTTGGACAGAATTGTCATTTTTGTGACCTATTTAAGCAATTTCATAAGGATTTTTTGTCCACGGACCTTATATGATATGTCTCTATCATGTAGGATATGGAAACTTTACGCATCCTTATTCTAGACAATGGTTCTTGGACTATGCAAGAGAATGGTGGTTATTTGTACACTGGTGGGAGGGCCAAGCCATTGATAATTCGTAGGTGTGCTACTATAATGAGTTGGTTGAGTGTATTAGTATTGAAATGGGTTAGGATCTTCGTAAGCATAACATGACCTTAGAGGTTTAATTTGCTTTTAAGGATGTTCCGCCAATGCCGACTCCTATTGAGACTGACAAAGATGTTTCTTTTTATACAACATTGTTTGGAGGACCAACAGTCATATACACCATTAATTGTCAAAGTCAAAGATAGGAGAAGCAAAGATAGAGGTCAGGATCCGATGTAGTACAAAGACTACAAAGATCTTCTCATCCCTATTTGTTTCGCTCAGTAAGGGGAAGTAACCAATTAAGTGAGTCCACTCCTGTTTGTGCACAACCACAATTGAATGATGATGTTGGCATTGATTTTGAGCAATGTTCAGGGCATGAGTCAGTTAGGATGTTAGTTGAAAATGAAGAAGGGCTGCCCCCGTCCATGCCATCGAGATTAGTACGTCATCTCGATAGCATTAGAGAGTTTAAGAGTTTAGCTAATATTGATGTTAATAATGCTAGTGATGATGTTAATGATGACGATGGTGGTGATGAAGATTATGATGATAGTAGTGATGATGTTAGTGAGCATGGTGACGATGAGAATGATGATTGCACTATTCGTATTGAGAATGATTTCGAGGGTTTGGATGATTTTTTTGTTGATGGGCAGGATGTAGATGGTTCACATTTGAATGATGATGAACATACGGAGATCTTCAATGATGTGAACCAGGATGCGCCATTTACCATTCCTTCTCCAATTCACTCCGCACCTACTCCTCCACTATACGAACATCAACAAGATCCAGTGTTGAATAATGAGCCAAGAATGGATTCAAATCCTATACATGAAGAAACTAATTTGGACTCTGAAAATGACAGCTGTCGGGCTAACACATTTAGGTTGATGCCGCATATTGTGCATTCATCATCCGCAGATGGCACAGATGTTTAACAGTAACACAGAGCTTCATGAGAAGTTATCAAATTCGGCACTAAGACGCAACTTTTAATTTAAGGTGAGGAACTCCAGCGCAATAAGGTTTGAGGTTGTTTGCCATGCAGCATCCTGTAAATGTCATTTACATGCCACAAAGGTAGCCGGTTCACATTTCTTCCAAGTGAAAAAGTATAAGAACCATCACACATACTCCAGAGTCGGACTTCACCCAAATCATAAACAGGCAACTGCACATGTTATAGGCAAACATATTAAAAGCAAATTTGTTAAGGCATCAAGAATTTATTGTCTGAATGATATTATGTTTGATTTTTAGGAGTCATTGGATGTTAATATCACATACAACAAGGAATGGAAGGCAAAAGAGGCAGCTTTGCAAGAACTTCATGGATCTCATGAGGAATCATTCACATTGCTCCCCCAGTACATGTACATGATTGAGAAAGCAAACTCGGGGACCGAAATAACTTTAGAAACTAATGACAATAACCATTTTAGATACTTTTTTATAAGTATGGGAGCCTCTATTGTTGGATTTGTATTATCAATTAGGCCAGTTATCGTAGTTAATGGATCTTTCTTGAAAGGGAAATATAGAGGTACAATATTTTTGACTTCTTGTATGAATGGAAATAAACAAATATACTCATTGGCATTTGGAGTTGGGAATTCTGAAAATGATGACTTATGAAATTGGTTCATAAGACAGTTGCGTGATCATGTTGTAAGAAATATCTGAGATCTTGTTTTTATTTCTGACCACCATCATAGCATTGAACGAGCTGTTGTAGCAGTTTTTCCTCATGCACTACATGGATTGTGCACTCATCATCTGAAGGGTAACTTGAAGGCAACATTCAAGGACAAGACTTTGTTGGATATATACTCCCGAGCTGCAAGGACATATCATTGTGCTGATTTCAACTATCATATGCAACAAATTAAATCGTATATGCCAGTAGCAACAACTTATCTTCGAGAGATTGAAGTCAATAATAGGCACATTCACAGTTTCATGGCCCACAGTATAATATCATGACAACAAATATAGCTGAATCGATGAATAGCTGCTTGCGACATGCACGATTCCTCCCAGTTACATTGTTAGCAGATTATTACTGAGCGAACTTGTAGCAATGGTTCTATGAGCATCGATAGTTATTTGCTAACTCAGAATTACATCTCTCACCGTGGGCTAACAAGTTGATGGAGGAGCATTTAAAGGAAGGAGAATGTATGAGGGTTAGTGGCATCTCTCTTACTATGTATGAGGTGAGAGGCAACGACCTTTGTAACATCGTTGACATGCATGCTCAGACATGCACGTGCTAGGTGTTTGATCTTGACCAGCTTCCGTGTGCACATGTATTAGCTATTTGCAAACGTATGAATCTATTGAAATGCCATGATTATTGTGCCCATTGGTATACGACTGAAACATTACCATATGCATATGCTCTACCAGTTGTTCCTGTTGGAGTTAGTAAGGATTGGATGGTTCTTGAGGAGGTACACAGTAGAGTGGTTTTACAGCCAGTCATGAGGAGACCAGCCGGTCGTACTTAGAGGAATCGAATTCCTTCTATCGGTGAGTCTAGTTGGTCTCAAACTTGAGGGTGGTGTGGAAGTTCCGGGTACAATCGTCAAACTTGTCGAAGCCCAGTTCCACTTCATGACAGGGGATGATGTCTACCAAATGTATGCAAGGGGTTTTTTGTCTATGTCATATTATTTGTTTGCTATAAGCGACGTAGTCTACTTATCTTACTCCTTTGGAGGCTAGTTCAAATGAATAACTTTTATTTATGAGATTTTGTCTATGTATAAAACAATCATGTATGAAACATTCATTTATGTGCTTCGTCAATGTATAAAACATTCGTCTATTAGTGTAAAACATTCATGTATGAGTGGAATGGAACAACATATGCGTATATATCAATACATCCAAGAGAAAATGTATTTACAAGTTGTCATACATGTGCTACTATACAAAAAATGTAACTATACAAAAATGTGTAAATATCCACAAACTATATATCCACAAAAAGCAACATTATGAGTTGCTTTATAGCTAAGCAAACTCAAACGGGAAACTAAACAGTCACTGTTTAAGAAAGAGTAATTGTACTACGCTTAACAAAAAGTACGTATAAAACGTTGATGCAACAACTCTCATATAATGTCGTAGCCTTAGAATGCTTAGTTGAAAAGTATTTATTAATTGTTTAGGTGACTATAACTCCAGAAGTAACATCAAAGAAGATCAACATAGATATGATCCCTAAGCTCACTCGCCTTTACAAGAAGAAATACTTGGGTAAAAGAATTCTTGCATATGATAGGCGTACGACTCTCTTTACGGCAAGCCTATTGCCCATAATTTGAAGGAATTTATTGTCAATTTAGAAGACAAATATGGTCAGGCCAGCACATCTCGTTCAAAGGAATTTATTGTCAATGTATAAAACTTTCATGTACCAATACATCAGGAAAAAAATGTATTTACAAGCTTTCATACACCTATACATGGAGAACATATGCTACTATACAAAATATGTCACTATACAAAAATATGTAAATATCCACAAACTATATATCCACAAAAATGTATAACTATACAAAATATATACATGACACGAAAATCATGGTAGAGTCATGCTGGGCTGCTGCTCATCATCTGCTGACACAATATCAGATGTCCCTGTGGTGGTCGCAACATCAGCTGAGACAATATTGATAGTCCTTGTGGTGGTCGCAACATCTATATGCACAATATCGGCAAGCCTTGTGATGCCACAACCTAGGGAGGCCATTTGACAGTTGAGATGGCCTCCTCCGCCTATGGAAGAACGCGATAAGCCCAAAGTTGTAACACCATTCTTTGTCGCTGGACATCGTTCGTGAATGCCTTAATGGCTGTCAGTGGAACGTCCCCTGCTAGGAACTCCATGTACTTCATACAGTACATGCCGCATGCTCCTCCCCTAACCTCCAACTGTGGCACCTATGACGAATCCTCGATACGCTCAATGTCGTATCGGGTTGCGAGGTGGTTAGCAAGATAATAAACATCCATTGACACCATATGGGGTATCAACTCTGTCAGGCATCAGACTGTATTTTTTATTGTGTCAGTGAAATTGTATGCCATACATGAGTCATATATGACTACGACATAGCGATTCAAATCCATATCGGCTGCCACCCAATGCTCGTCTCAAATGTTAACAGGGACAAAGAGCTAAAAAGGAAATTGAGAACATAAAAATCAATGACAACATTTCAAATCAAACAGCACATACTAATGCATTAAATTTAAATGTACTCACCCGATCGACATCGACCCATGGTCGTCCAACGAGGGGCATCTCCCCCATAACAGACTTGACCATATCATCCTCGTTCACCCAGTTAATCTCATCTAGTATGTTTAAGTATAGTTCCCACAATGACTTCACTTTTAACTGCAATTTTCTGAGTATGGTTAGCACATTGAAGGAAGCAAAAATTAACTATAAAGTCAGATGTTTAGCAAATACCTACCCAGAAAGTGGTGTCTAGGAAAGTAGACCTCTGGGCACCAGTTGCGCCCATATCGCGAGCTCTACAACACAACATCCACAAGTAGTTATCCATGTGCTGCATATAATAAAGTAGTCAATAAATATTGCAATTGTATATCACAATATTGGAGGAGACGATAAGGAGTGAAACAAACCTCAGATGCTAGCTACTCTGATGGCGTCATCAACGTCTTGAAGAACTCACGACCAGCCATATAGATGCCCAAATCAATATTAACCTCTTCCCCCTCCTTCCATGCATCAAAGCTGATGCTATCAGCATCTAGTAAGGGGCACGGTTTGACCAGGATGTATAGTGGGCTCCTCGGGGGGCTAAATATCTAGTCTCTCTGCTGGCTGAACAACTGCGGCCTCTAGCTATACATGTTGATCGTCAAAGGCTTTCTTTTGTGACTCAACCCTTGCCCTCTTTCTACCTAGTGGCCTGACAAATAGGCTTCGTTTGTGCTTTTCTGGAAATAGACGGCGACCTCAGAGCGAAACGAAGCCCATGGGAGGAGCATCGACAGCACGAACACTTGTGTCCATGGGTTCAGGTTCTGTTGGCTCCTGACCTTCATCGACATCGCCCGAACCTCCATCAAAATCCTATATTAAAGCAAACCATAACATCAGGTTAATCGGTGTGACATCATGGAAATCACAAAATCCATTTATTAACTTGTGCAATATATCATGATAGTGTATCCAAAATGGCCACCTAGTAGAACAACAGCCTTACACAGATGAACTATCTCCCCCCGTATGTCCTTGTTCTCTGCCCGTAACATTGTCATCTCCTCTCGGAGTACTACAAGCTCATGCAGAATTGTGCTCTCAAACCCATCATGGAATGACTACGCCTGTATATCATTATTCACGATCATCATGAGAAACCAACCAAGCAGCAATGTAAACGGATAAGTATACGAATATAAATTCTAATTACATACCTTCGAGCTTGAAGGGATATCGTGTACAGGAGGGAAAATGCCACATTAGGTGGTCGCGTAACCCGATAGAGGAATTGAATTGCCTGTAGGACCATAGTTGTCGAACGTGAGAGGCGCATGACTGATGGTGGGACCGGTTATGTCCATGTCTGCCCCTACATCTGGTCTATTGACGGAACTATATCTAGCGGGATGAGTTTCGGATGGATCCTTATGACCTTGACTCTCTAATGCTGGAGGTGTAGGACAAACAGGAAAATCAGGCAACGAAGACGCAAACGTTCATTTGCAGGACTAGTTGTGTCTCTGACTGGCCCTACCTCAAGTTTAATAAGGGAACTCTGACCAGCAGGAGGTAGAGCTAATGGATCCCTGGTCGGAAGTGTTATGTCTGCAGGACTGGTTGTGTCTCTAACTGGCCCCACCTCAAGTCTAATTAGGGAACTCTAACCAACAGAAGGTGGAGCTGATGGATCCCCTATCGAAAGTGGCTCAATCCTCTCATCGAGTAATAAGGAGTATCCACCGATGTCGCCCAAGCTACATGTACACCTCTCCGGATGCCAACTACTGCATCAAACGTAATATACCAATCTGTCATCTACTTTGACTCAGATGGCTCTAAAACAACAAGTGAATGAGCCTGGATCAACAAATAAGCCATCAAATTAAAGATTACTTTGCTGTGACCAAAAACAGGAAAATAAAAAAAAGGGAACCTTACATACCTGCCTCATAACCAACCAGATATCGCGTTTGATGATGTCCTCCGACGGGGTCTTCTTTGTCTCCTACTTCAACAAGTGCGGTATCCTCCTCTTAAAGTCCTCGCCCACTTGCCCATATGTCACGCCAATGTATGGCATGGCCTCGTACAACCAAACCTTAAGTGACAATATGTATTTAAATTTGTACCTCAAAGAAACTAATAAACACGTCAACATATTTGTTTTTCAATATGTACCTGAATAGCGTAGGAGCACCCTTCTAAGTTATATTTCTCTACGTGCTTCCCTTTCCCCATCGTCTTGTTCTTCTTGGCTTCGACTCGCTTCTTATACCTTTCTAACCTCCTATCCAAAGCATTTTTTATTCCTTTAAGTGTCTTATCAAAAGACACCGAACCCCATGGAGAATCGTTAAAATTATTTAATGTGTTGACGAAATTCAGTCACACATGGGAGACATGTCGACGTCGATCCTGTCCCATGAAAAAACGCTCTAGCACATAATACAAGGTCAATTTTACAACATCCTCGTCTAGCATAGTTGACACATTTAGTTTGCAAAGTCTTGGGTAGAAATCCATGAGCTTCATGTCCTTGTCCTCGAAGTACGTATCCAACAAAGGGCATGGATTCAAGACATTCGATATTGGTGGCGCGGTGGAAGCAAATCTCAAACCGATAACCAAACCGAACTCGTGGACAGAAAAACGAATCAATCTTCCTGGAATGAAGGAAAAAAAACATAAGATGCCAATAATGCTAACAAAAAACTTAACTACAACCATCAACAACTAAAAAATAAAATTATTTCACTACATTGTACTTCAAACACCATATTTTTACCTTCAATAAGAAACCACATCTCGTCATTACACCCACTATGTTAACCTCCCACAGAAGCACATTGTGCACCAACTGAGATGGAAAGGACAGCCCCGAATGTCTATGACAAACCTAAAACATGTATGACGAAACATGTTTTGTTGCCTCTCACTTAATGTTGCGCGAATCCATTCTATACAGTCCAAACTTGTTAAATTTGTGATAACTGTATGGTAGTACTCATTATATGGTGTCTTGAGCGTGAAGGACAGTCCAAATTTATTTTCCATGTGCTTCAACCTGCACAAAAAATGTCCGTTATATTTCAATTTTATGGAAAGAGGCAAAAAACAAGGCTAAAACAATCAAACTGTCAAAACGCTCGACAAATCTCGACGACACATGACGCGCTCGATAACAAAAACCTATGAAACTTCTATCGGATTAAACATTTGTCGGATTCCTTCATCCGACATACGTTAGGTCGGACATCTACGACTGTGTCGGATGATGGCCTAATCGAGTGTCGGATTTAGAATCCAACATTATAAAACTTTTTGGATGACGTATCCGACACTCGACACAATTGTTTTCACTTTCATCGAATGTCAGTTGTTCGAAGAAACCGACACTAAAACCGACAATTGATGAAAGTGAAAATTGGTTTGTTCGACAAATGTGTCGAGTCCTATCGGATGCACGAACCGACACTCTACATCAGGTCATTTTATATAAAACCAACACTCGACATTCCCAATTGCAACTATGTCGAGTGCTAGAGATATGATTTGAGACATCGTGATGTCCGTTTCCACGAAACTGACACTCAATGTCTACGAAAATGCCTTGATGACAAGTGTCGGTTAGTACATCCGATAGGACTCGAAACTTAATGTCGATAAATCGACACTCGTCATCGTCTTCATCACGATGAAAACCGTCGGTTTTCACCATTTTCATACACATCAAATCACAAAATCAACCTAATAACACTTCATTTAGCTCCATAAACACAGAATAAGTAGAAAAATTGATCCGAAACCCAATTCTCAAATTCAAAAATCCATAAAATCTAGCCCAAAACCCTAAGAAATTCAAATGTTTAATTTCATATATAAATCTCTATTTATGCCTAATCTAAACGTCATTTTCATTCTTCATAACTCAAATATCACATCAAACGATCCAGAAAACTACCAAAAAAAATCAAAAATAGCAAAAAAAGGGACAAAGTAACTTACCTGAGTGTCGGTTCTTACTTTTCTCTGCATCCTCTTGCTTGTATCCTGAAACGATCGTCGTGTCGGATTCCTTTTACTACATTTCGAATGGTGTCGAGTGGTGTAGAAGGCTTCACAACGACAGACGATTCTATGGAAAAAGAGGGAAATGAAGAGTTTTGTAATAAATTTAATTTCTCATGAGTATTTTGGTCATTTTACGCGAAAAATGTCTATGACATAAAAAATTTTCATGATATATCTCATTTTCACTACAGGACCCTAATTGTGTCTATTTTTTCAATTTTCCCTTATAAATATGAATGAAACTCCACGGCACAAAATTTAAAGTGAAATACAAAAAATATCTCAAATTTAAGTTTAGATTGCAAAGAAAGACTATTTTCTAAAAATTTACATGTCATGACATCATCGATAATCATCCGATAATGTCCTATAAATGTCAAACAATGTCCTATAGTCTAACAATGGGTATTGAGTGGCAGATGGAGTTATGACATACATATTTTTTAAAACTAATCCATTTATCAAAGAAGCCTCTAATTTGGATAATTTTTAAAATTTTTCCGAATTTAAAGGTGAAATTATAGAAGACTCGTTATGATTTTTGGAGAATGATTTTGAAAGAGTGACATAAACTGCACTTAAATAAAGAAAATGAGGAAATTAATATTAATCATTAAATATTATAACTTAGCAATAGTACAAAAAAAGTTATTAAGCATGCTTTTTAATCATCATAAAATTTTTTAGGACCTTTTTTTCACAAAAAAATACTATCTTTCATTCAAGTGTCTTAAAATCTTACTTATTTTATTATTTAATAATTTCAAATTGAACAATTACTGAAGAATGTTTTATATTGAATATAATTTATAAAACTTGTTCGACATTATTATATTATAAATAATAGGCTTCACAAAGTATCTTTTTTATAGTAAGAAGGAGATATTTTTGGAATGAAACGTCTAAAAAAGCATTATTTATTAAGAATAGTTTCAACCAATTTAAATTCTCTCTATGTTTACCCTTTTGTAGTAGTGTAAATTATACATCACTACACAGAACTTGTCAAGAATTTTAGAAGTAAACAAGCTCACAAAGATGTATCCTCCTAATGTTTGGGTTCATTATACTTATCTTATACCAAAATTAGAAAACATAAAAACTACAAATGAGATCCAACGAAATAAAGCAGGAAGTGAAAATAGGATCACTTGTAAATACATAATGTACAATTATGTAAAGATTGTTTATATGGCCTTCATGGTTTAAAAAAAAAAATTATCTTTTCTATATTTAGAAATAAGAAGATTTTAACATTTGATGACTAAATAATTAATATATTGGTTATTTATGTTTTCTTTTAATTAATTTAGAATGAGAGCTTGTCATAAACTTGTCTTGCCTAATATATACAAATCAATTAATACTTCTCTTGTCCTACAGCTTTTAGTGGGTATATATAAAAAGATTTATCATTATTTTATCACATTATTCAATCCCAAAAATTTTTTAAAGCACTAAAAACTTCTTAACAATTGTCCTTAGAGTGAATATAGATCAATGGAAGGCTTAATGTTTGTGAGGTTTCTCATGAAGTTCACACTAATGATGTTCATCGTATTTGTAGCTCAGCTGTTAGACTCAAGCAGAAGTTTCCTTTTGTTGCGTACATGATCTTGAATGTTGTCAAAAATACTGCCTTTCTTTTACATTTGCTAACATTAACAATCATTAGAAGCTTAGTTACTAATTTTGTGAGTTGAACAATAAGGTTATTAGCCTATTTATTATGTTTTAGCATTGTTGAATGTTCTTTTACATTTGATTACATTAACAATTATATTAGAAGCTTAATTAATTACAAATTTAGTGAGTCAAACAATAATTTTTTTTGGACTATTTATTATATTATTGCATTGTTAAATGTTCTTTTACATTTGTTAATATTAACTTATATTAAAGCTCAATTACTATTTTAGTTAGCTAAACAAGTTTTTTCGTCAATCTAACATGTTTTGCATTGTGATTTTTTTTTTTTTTTAACATTTGCTAACATTAACAATTATGTTAGAAGCTTAATTACTAATTAGGTGAGTTAAACAACAGGCAGTAGCGAAACTGTATTATGGCTTAGGAGGGCCAGGGCCTCCCCAAATTTGTTGAAAGCATTAAATAGGCCGTCTATTACAGGTTCTACTGGTAGAAAGTCTTTTAGCCCCTCCAATTCTTAAAATATTTAGTAACCCCTAACTTTTAAAATTTTCTGTGATAAAATTAAATTTAGTCATTTCCATTCCATGTTAAAGGTTTTTTGGTAATCCATTCCATGTTGAAATTTTTTTTGGTAATGATACAATTATCACATCATGTTTAACTGGTTCAAAAAAAATATATTTTCTTTTAAAACTTTATTAAATAAAAATGTAAGGCACGATAGATTTATTTACTTTTATCTACTCAAATGATAACCTTATTAATAAAAACAAAAATAGAATGAAGATGTAAGTTAATATATTTATGTAAAGTAATCTTTTTCAGTAATTATTTTATTAAGAGTTTGCTACTTTTATAAACTATCCATAAAACTTACTTATATAAGCCTATACACAATTATTGAATAATTGTCATATCATTCCCGTTAATTAATATTATTAAAATTTAAAATTTATTCATCTAATCAAATCATGAGACATCCGTTTATATGAATAAATTTGTTTGAGTAGCTTAAAGAATAGAATTACTCTTTATTTAATCATTATATTTATACTTTAATTTTTGGAGTTTAGGTTGAAAACTATTAACTTGTTTGTACAATGTGCTTTTATTCTTTTAAAATTTATGTGAGTATGTATTATTATAAATGTTTATTTAATTATTTTGTGCATATTTATTTACAATTTTTTTTAAAAAAATTGAATTCTATATACTTGATGCTAATTAACTTAAAATAATTATAATTTTTAATATACAATATAAAACTTAATAAAAATTATTATTTTTTCATATTTGGAGGTCCAGCCACCTCAAGAAATTCTTGCATTTGCCACTGACAACAAGGTTTTTGTCTTACTTATCATGTTTTTGCATCGTTATGATTCAAAAGATTTAGAATAGAATCGAAGCAAAAGGAGGGGACTCATGAGATTTAGTGAGAATGTGATAATACAATAGAAGCAAGAGGAGAGAAATGCTTTTAGTTGCTCTAAATAATGGCTGCGTTTGAGAGTTGGGACTAGAATAGACTAAGCTGAGATGAGGATTAGGATTGGGATTGGAACTACACTAGATTAGACTAAACTATAAATAGTGTTGTCTTACGTTTAGTACAATATGAGACTAGACTATATTACTATATAATAAATTTTTTAAAAATTAATTTTTAATTATAAACAAATTTAATTTTATTCAACTTTATTTTATTATTACATCATTTTTATAGTTAATTAAATATTTAGATTAGTTAAAAATAATATTTATTTAAAAATTATTAAATATTACTATTTTATTAAAAGGTAGGTGTCTTTAATATTATTTAGTATGAATTTGAAAATATTTTATTTTTATTTATTATTATATTATATTTTAATTATAATAAAAAATTTTATTACATAATAGTTAAATACTTAAATATGGTTAGACAATATATTTATTTAATATTTATTAAATATTACTATTTTATTAAAAAGTAGGTATTTTTAATATTATTTAATATGAATTAAATAATATTTTATTTTTATTTATCATTATATTATATTTTAATTATAGTATTATGATTTATAATAAAAATAAAAGATTTGTAATAGCATGGAAAATAAAATATCTATAATAAAAATTATTTTTATTACATCATAATTGGATATGTAAATATAGTTAAAAATTATATTTATTTCAAAATTATTAAATATTACTGCATTATTAAAATTAAGTATATTTAATATTACTTAATATAAGTTTAATAATATTTATTTTTGTTTTTTATTATATTATATTTTAATTACAATATTATGAATTATAAAAGTCAAAAAAAATTGTAAAGGCTTAGAACTATTGAGTCACATGGTTCCACATAGGACTATTTGTCCCTTGAGATTGGCACCATTGGGATTTATAGTAATCGAGTCCAATCTCTTTTTGAAAGGTCAAATAAAAGATTGGACAATTAATCCTTAGAAATAGTCTAATCTAGCCTTTGTTCCCCTTTCCAAATGCACTCAACAGGTATCTATATAGATTTATTTGTATCATGAATAAATAATGGTGATCATATGCATCACCTTTTGCTTTATTTAATATATTTTTATAACAAGTGGAGTCTTCAAAACTTCTTAGATCTCTCGTGTACATCCATATTGATCAATTTATTTTATTGTATATGTTTTTCATCCCTTCATTAATTTAGTCCAATGAAAAATTAATTAATTAATTAGTCTCACATTTAATGATCCTAATTCATCAACTCTACATGACTGGATCAAATGAGACGAATCACTGGCTAGATGAAGTTGCAATTTTAAATTATAAACTTTCTTTTCACTTTTTGTTGCATAGGATACTCTTGATGAAAGATTATGACAATTGCGGCAACACTATAGTAGAAAGGATGAAGCTCTGGACCTTAAGTTTGTGTATTCCAAACTTTTACACGAACTGATATGGTATCGATTATGGTTTTCTTGGAGATTATTTATAGAAAGAGTAATACTATTTTTACAAAATTATTCATATAAATTGACGTGATATCCTTATATGATCACCACATTTTTCAACTTAATTAATGTCATTTATTATTAATATATATTTATCAAATCATAATATGTCATGTTAGTTTTTATGAATGATTTGTAAAAGTAGTTTATAAGAGTAGTATTACTCTTATGAAAATGAGATGATTCCACATCAAAGCTACATAAATCACTTTGGAATGCAAAAATATAGTTGGGATGTAAAGTTTTTGCAGTATTACTTTATTAAGTAGAAGTCATGATGAGAAATTGTAACCTCATACATAAGCATACATCAATAATATTAATATCAATAATATTAATGCCATATGACGAATGATTATAAAAGAATATATGAATTTTGAGTAATACTTTATTTTCAAATTTCAAACAATTAATATATGAATTCTTTAGTTAAAATTAATAGTCATCCCACATCTTAAGAAAGTTTGAAATTCTATATTTACGAAAAATCATATAACTTTATGAAATGGTAAAAAAATAATATATTAATTAATTATTTTATAACTTAAAATATGATTTTAAGTTAATACACGTACGTCATATTTTTATTTAAGAAATCATAATTTATGTAAAAAATTTATTATTAATTTAATATCTACATCATCATACTATTAATTAATATATAACATATATTTTATTATTAAATATATAAAATTAAAAATTAAATTTTAATAAATAATAAACACAAAAATATCTTGATTTTAACGACATATATGTCTAATTGATTGATATGATATTTCATTCTTTCCAAGATTGTATGACACAAGCAAACAAACAAAAAAGTTTTCTTAAACTCTTTCATTAATTTCCCTCATTTTTTTCTTTCCATCCATATTTCTTTATTCTCCCACCATAATTCATTTTTTCAAGCCCAACATGCCCTAATTAACTAATAAAATATTGGAAGGAATCATGTTTATATTTCATTATAAGAGATATCTTCTAAAACTGAAATAAAAGAGTGGTCACTTGTCGAAAGATAGATTAGAAGTAATGGATGGTCAAGCTCCGATATGAGCTTCTTCACACAGCCAATTATAAAATTAATTCTTAATATAACTAATTTTCAGGTACCATTTTTTATTATCAATTAACAGAAAAATAAAAGAGAAAACATATAATTTTAT